>JASUUJ010000346.1:0-61209 GCA_030449895.1 Citrus mangshanensis | reverse complement strand
CGTATACCTTCGTTCTCGATTACGCTATTACTCAACGCCCAGCGCTCGCTTGAAAGGTCCATCCTAAGTTGATCCACCGCAAAATACCCAAAAGCGGTGAGCTATAGCGCGGGGAGAAACCCAGCCACGCCAAATCCACGCCCGGTTTCGGAATGAGGCGGGAACTTTATGACACCCTCAGATGTGTAAAAATAGCCCACGAACTGCTTGACAAAAATAATAAGCTGAAGATTCCCGTCCTAGTTCGTCCGCCAAAAATGCCCAAAAGCGGGTGGGCTATAGCGGCGGGGAGAGAGAGGCCAAGTTCGTCCATGGTTTCCCGGAATGGGGCGAGACTTACCAGTGCCCTCAGCCAGCCTCCAAAAAATAGGCCGCGGTCACGGCCACGCCAAAAGTCGCACCCGGTCCCGTCCCAAGTTATCCACCACCAAAATGCACAAGCGGGTGGGCTATAGCCTTCAGGGGAAGGGAGTTGGCAGCTGGATCGATCCACGCCGGACTCGGAATGGGGCGAGACTGCCGGCGCCCTCTAATGTAAAAATGGGACGCGGTACAACCGCGCCCTAAAAATAAGAGCCCGAAAGATTCGTCCCCAAGTTCGTCGCCAAAAATGACCAAGCAGGAACAGGCTATAGCCTTGGGAGAGAATTTCAGCCAACCGTCCAGACTGAATAGGGTCAAGACTTTCACAGTGGCCTCTGTGTGCCAAAATAGGCCGTGGGCACAGCCGCGCCCAAAAATAAACCCCAGTCACGTCCCAAGTTCGTCAGCAAATGTCCAGCGGGTGGGCTATAGCCTTGGGGAGGGCAGCCAACCGTCCATGGACACCTGTAATAGAGCGAAACTTTGCGAGGAAACCTCCGTGTATCAAAAATAGGCATTGGGCACAGCACTTTAAAAATAAGCCCAGTCCGTCCCAAGTTAAATCGCCATAAAATGCCAAAAGCGGGTGGGCTATGGCAGGGGAGGAACTGACCTTAGATAGCATGGACCGGAATAGGCGAACTTTCTGTAAACATAGTCTCCGTATGCTGCATAGGCTGCCATCACTACGCACCAAAAAATAAAGCGCCCAAGGTCGGAGTCCCCAAGGATTCGTCCGCCCATAAAAATGCTAACGGGTGGAGCCATAGCACCACAGAAGGTCGGCCAGCTTCGTCAGCCGGACTCGGAATGGGCGGAACTTTCCGGGCGCCCTCCGTGTGCCAGAAATAGGCTGCGGGCTAAGCCACCCAAAAATAGCGCCGGAAGGTCCGTCCACAGTTAGATCCGCCCAGTAAAAATGCCCAGCGGGTGGGCCCCACGCGCCGCCCAGAGAGGGGAGGAGTCTGGCCACTTGTCGCGGACCTCGGAGATGGGCGGGAACTTTCGCGGCGCCCTCCGTGTGCAAAAATAGGCTGCGAAGACACCTTCGCACCCAAAAATAGCGCCGAGTCCGTCCCCAAGAACCGTCCACCACAAAAAAATACCCAAAAGCGGGTGGGCTATAGCAGGGGGAGGGCTGGCCCACTTATTCGCCGGAATCGGAATGGGGCGAGACACTGCGGCGCCCTCCGTGTGTGAAAATAGACGCGGGCACAGCCCCGCATGCCCAATAAAGCGCCCGTGGGTCCAGTCCCAATTTCGTCACATGTAGTAGCAACGGGTGGGCTATAGCCTTGGGGAGGGGCTGGCCAGCAGGTCGCTGGACTCGGAATGGGAGGCCGAGACTTTGGGCGCCCTCCGTGTGCAAAAATGAGCCCACGGACACAACACCGCACTTCAAAAATAAGCCTGAAGGTCCCGTCTAGAGTTAGATCCATGAAAAATAACAGCGGGTGGGCTATAGCCATGGGGGAGGGCTGGCCATCTTCGTCCTGGGACTCAGAATGGGGCGAGACTGCGGCGCCCTCGTGTACAAAACATGGCAGCGGGCACAGCGCCCAAAAATAAGCGTCCGAGGTCCCCGTCCCCAAGGATGCGTCATGTGAATGCCAGCAGGTGGGCTATACAGCAGCAGGGAGGGTGCAACCAACCGTCGCCGGACTTGGAATGAGGCGAGACTTTGCGGCGCCCTCTGTGTGCCAAGCCAAATGGCAGGCTTTAGCCACACCCAAAATAAAGCGTCAGGGTTCAATCCCCAAGTTACGTCCTTGTAAAAATGCCCAGCTTGGGTGGGCTATAGCCTTGGGGAGGGCTGGCCAACCGTCCACCGGACTGCATAATAGAGGAAGCAGACTTTGCGAGCACCCTCGTTAGTCGCCAAAATAGTCCCGCGAGGCATGGCGCAAAGTAACCAAGAAGGTCCCGTCCCAAATTCGTCCGCCGCAAAAATGCCCAAGCATTGACCTGCTTAAGGGGAAGGCTGGCCATCGCCAATCCGCCGGACTCAAATGATGAGGAACTGCGGCGCCCTCCATTGTGCAAAAACATGAAACCGCTGCTTTGACGCGCTTAAAAATAGCGTCGAGGTCCCGTCCCAAATTCGTCATGCCGCGGGTGGAGCTATATGAGGAAGATCAATAATATCCGCCCGGACTTGGTGGCGCACCGGCGCCCTCCGTGTGCCAAGCTGGAGGCTGCGGGCACAGCCACACCCAAAAATAAGCGCCGGAAGGTCCCACGTCCACCAGTTCGTCCGCCGTAAAATGCCCAAAAAAGCGTTGGGCTATAGCTTGGGGAGAGGGGTCTGGCCAACTTCGTCCGCGGACTGGAATGGGCGAGACACTATGAAGCTCAAAATAATAAATAGGCATGGGCACAGCCACGCGCCAAAATGGCCGTGGTCCAAGTCCCAAGTAGTCATGTAGTAACTCAGCAGGTGGAACTATCAGCAGAGGGAGGGCCCAGCCAGCATAAATCACGGACTGGAATGGGGCGGAACTTTGTAGGCGCCCTCCATGTGCAAAAATAGGCCCAGTTTGTGCGCCCAAAGCCAAGCGCCCTGAAAGGTCCCGTCCCCAAATTCGTCACGCAAAAAATAACCAAAAGCGGGTGGGCTTTAAGCATGGGGAGGGCAGTGCATTCAGTCATGGGGACTCAGAATGGGCGAGACTTTGCGGCGCCCTCCATTATTATTAAAGCATGGAGTACGGGCACAGCCGCTGCCCAAAAATATAGCGTCGAAGGTTCAATCCACAAGATTCGTCATAAAAATGCCAAAAAAGCAGGTGTCACTAGCCTTCAGAGAGGTCTGTGCTCGATCACGCCGGACTTGGAATGAGGCGAGACTTTACGGCGCCCTCTGTGTACCAAAAATAGGCTAAGGGCACAGCCGCACCCAAAAATAGCGTCCGAAGGTTCCGTCCCCCAAGGTCTCGTCCCGCCCATGTGCCCCATGGGTGGGGCTGTGCTTGGGGAGAGGGAGCTGGCCAACCGTCAACCGGACTGGAATGGGGCCGGGGCTCTGAGCACCCTCCGTGTGCCGTAATTACCGCAGACTGTGTGCCCAAAAATAAGCCCCGGAGTCCCGTCCCCAGTTCGTCCACGCAAAATGCCCATGGGTGGGCTATAGCCTTCGGGGAGGCTGGCCCAACCGTCCATGGACTCAAGTGAGCCGATTCTTCTTGGCGCCCTCCTGCCAAATAGACCACGGGCACAGCGCCCAAAAATAAGCTCCCGAAGGGAGTCCGTCCCAAATTGAAAATCTCTACGCCAAAAATGCCCCGCGGGTGGGCTATGGCCTTGGGAGGAGGGGCTGGCAACCGTCCGCTGGACATTCCATGTTCAGGCCAGAACTTTGCGGCGCCCTCCGTGTGCAAGCATAGGCCATGGACACAACCCGCGCCCAAAAATAGCGCCTGAGGTCCGTCCCCAAGTTCGTCCACCGCAAAAAATAACCAAAAAACGGGTGGGCTATAGCCATGGGGGGAGGGGCTGGCCATCTTCGTCACCGGACTCAGAATGGGGCGAACTTTCACGGCACAGCCCTCATTGCAAAACATGGGCCGCGGGCACAGCAGCGAATAAGCGTCGAGGTCCGTCCCCAAAGTTCGTCCACGCAAAAATGCCCAAAAAGCAGATTGGGCTATGCTTGGGGAGGAGCTGGCCATCTGCATCCACCGGACTCGGAATGGGGGCGAGACTTTACGAGCGCCCTCCGTGTGCCAAAAGCAAGCCTTGGGCAGCGCACCCAAAATATCAGTGTCCGAAGGTCCCGTCCCCTAAGATTCGTCCGCCATAAAAATGCCACTTGGGTGGGCTATAGCAGGGGAGGGCTGGCAGCCCACTCGTCCGCGCGGACTCGGAATGGGGCGAACTTTGCAGCAAACCTCTGTGTGCCAAATAAGCCGCGAGGCATAACTGCAGTAAGCTTTGAAGGTCCGTCCCCAAGATTAATCTCTTGGGAAAAATACAAAAGCAGGTGGAGGCTATAGCTTGTAGGGGAAGGGCTATTGCTCTTGGACTCAGATAAGGGCAGGAGGGCATTAAGCTGCGCTCCGTCTCTCACGACAAAAAAAAATAGGCCCGCAGGCTGGCGGCGCTTAAAAATAAGCGCCTGAGTCCCGTCTGAGATTAATCCACCATGAAAAATATTAAAAATGGGTGGGCTATAGCCATGAAGGAGAAGGGGCTGGCCCATCTTAATCATTGGACTGAGTAAATGAAGAGACTTCGAGCGCCCTCCGTGTGTGCAAAACATAGGCGAGGCTGGCGCGCCCAAAAATAACGTCGAAGGTACCGTCCCCAGTTAAATCACTTGTAAAAATGCCCAGCAGGTGAGGCTATAGCCTTGGGGGGAATCTAGTCTTCACACCCAGTAGTAGGAAATTTCAGATAAAAGAGATATTTGCAGCCTACCTCATTGATGTTCAAAAATAGGCTACAGGCATGCCTACCCAAAACAAAGCGTCCGAGGAGTTCCGTCCCAGTTCGTCACCAAAAGCTACACAAAAAAAGCGGGTGGGCTTGCACCAGCGCCCAGGAGGGCTGGCAAACCATCGCCCGGACTCGGAATAGGCGAGACTCGGCACCCTCCGTGTGCAAAATGATCCGTGAGCACAGCCGCGCCCAGAAGCTCGCCCCAGAAGAGTCCCGTCCCCGGGAGTCGTCCATGTAAAAATGCCAAAAAAAGCGGCTGGGCTATAGCCTTTAGAGGAGAGGAGCTGGCTCACTTCGTCCACTTGGCGGACTCGAAAATGAGTGAAGACTTTGCAAGCGCCCTCAAATGTAAAAAAATAGGCTACAGGCAAAGCCGTACCCAAAAATAAGCCCCGAAGGTCCGTCCCCAAGTTAGATCAGCACAGCAAAAATGCCCAAAAGCTGGTGTGACTTATAGCCTTGGGGAGCGCTGGCCAACTTCGTCCATGGACTCGGAATGGGCGAGACTCTGGCCTCTGGCTGCAAGCTCTGCGGCAGCGGGCATAGCCGTACCCAGAAAATCAGCCCGAGGTCCCGTCCCAAGTTCGTCAGCGGAAAAATGCAGCTTTTTAGTTGACCTATAGCCTTGGGGAGGGCTGGCCAACCGTCCGCGGACTGGAATGAGGTGAACATTGCGAAGGCGCGCTCCCGTCGCGACAAAAATAGAGGCCACGAGGCACATGCATTACCCAAAAATAGCGCCTGAGGTCCGTCCCAAGATTGTAAGTCCACCGCAAAAATAACCAAAAAGCAGATTTGGGCTATAGCCCATGGGGGAGGGCTGGCATCCCATCACGGACTCAGAATGGGGCGAGACTTTCTGAGCGCCCTCCGTGTGCAAAACATGGAGCGCAGGCACAGCCGCGCCCAAAAATAAGCGTCCGATCGTCCCAAATTCGTCCACCCTTAATGCAACGGTGGGCTATAGCAGGAGGGTCATGCTTTCGTCCGCGGACTCTGAATAGGCGAGAGACTTAGAAGAAGCGTCCTCCGTGACTATTGCCAAAAATGGCGGGCACAGCCACGCAAAACTAAACTTGAAGGTCCCGTCCCCAGGATTCGTCCCACTGAAAAAATGCCCAGAAGCTGGGTGGGCTATAGCCTTGAGGGAGAAGGCGCTGTGGCACCTATCCGGACTTGATAGGAGGCAAAAACTTTGCAAACTCCGTGTGCAAAAAATGTGCACTGGGCACAGCCAGCGCCCAGTCGCCCGAGGTTCCGTCCCCAAGTTCGTCCGCCTCAAAAATGCCCAAAAAAACGGGTGGCCAATAGCGTTGGGGGAGGCTGGCCAACACGTCATGGCAGGACTCGGAGTGGCGTACTTTCGGCGCCCTCCGTGTGCCAAAAATGGGCCACTGGAACACCAGCCGTGCCAAAATCGCCCAGAAGGTCCCGTCCCCAAGTTCGTCCGCCCTTAAAAATGTCAAAAAGCGAGGGTGAGCTACCAGCAGCAGGAGGATGGTAACTTTTGTCGCGGACTCGAATGCGCGAGGGACACCTCAAACCTCATTGCCAAAAATAAACGTGACACAACGCGCGCTTAAATAAGCCTCGGTCCCGTCCCAAGTTAAATCCGCGCCAAAATGCCAGCGGGTAGGCCATAGCCTTGGAAGGCCAGCCCACTGGAAATCACCCAGTTTCGGAATGAGGCGAGAGACTTTGGAAGCGCCCTCAATGTTGTAAAAATAGGCGCGGTGAAAAATAGAGAGGAGAAGGTGCCCGGGTCCGTCCCCAAAGTTCGTCACCTTAAAAGTGCCCAAAAGGGGTCCCAGGCTATGGCTTGTGGGGGAGGGGCTGGCCCGCCAATCGCCGGGACTCAGATGGGGCAGAGACTTCTGCGGCGCCCTCCGTGTGCAAAAATAGACGCGGGCACAACCCCGCGCAAAAATAAGCCCCCAAAGGTCCACGTCCCAAGTTCGTCCAGCGGCAAAAATGCCCAAAAAAGCGGGTGGGCGTACTTAGCCTTGCCAGGGAGGGCTGGCTTAACCGTCCAGCGAGACTCGGAATGGGGCAGGGAACTTTTGGTGCCCTCAGCAGTGTCTGTGCCAAAAATAGGCCAGCGAGACGCGGCCGCGCCCAAACTAAGCCGAAGATTCCACGTCCCCAAGATTTCGTCCGCCCAGTAATGCCCAGCGGGTGGGCTATAGCAGGGGAGGTGCTGGCCAAGTTCTTCCGCCGGACTGGGAATGGGTGCGATGCCTGCGGCGCCCTCCGTGTGCCGCCAAAAATAGGCAGCGGTGAAAAATAAGTACCCGAAGGTCCCGTCCCCAAGACCGTCCATGGCAAAATGCCCCAGCAGACAGGCTATAGCCTTGGGGGAGAGGGCGGCCCACTCCAATCGCCCGGGACTCGGAATGGGGCCGAGCTTAGAGCCACCCTCGTGTGCAAAAATAGGCCTTGAGCACAGCGCGCCCAAAAATAAGATCCGAAGGTCACGTCCTATTGTGCTTGTAAATGCCCAAAAAAGCGGGTGGGCTATGCAGGAGGGCTGGCTACGCTTCAAATCGCGGACTTCAGGAATAAGTGCAACTTTCTGGCTGCCCTCAGTATGCCAAAATGACCACAGGCGCCGTCTTTTTGTGTTTGTGTTTGCTGCCATCAAGCCCCCAAGGTCCGTCCCCAAGTTCGTCCCGCGGCAAAAATGCTGGTTGAGCTATAGCAGGGGAGGAGCTGTCTTCGTCATGGAACTCAGGAATGGGGCGAGACTTTCTGCGCCCTCCGTGTGCCAAAAATAGGCTGCGGGCACAGCCGCGGCCAAATAGCGCCGAGGTCCAGTCCCAGAAGTTCGTCAGCGGCGAAATGCTGTAAGGTGAGCTCTTGCAGGGGGAGGAGGCACAGCCAACTAAATCCGCGGACTCGGAATGGGGCAGACTTTCACCTTGCCTCCGTGTTAAGTATTTGGAACTTTGTAGCCTTAAAATATAAAAGCGCCAAAGGTCAAGTCCCCAGTTCATCTGCCCTTAATACATGCGGGTGGGCTATAGCCTTGGGGAGGTGCTGGCTAAGTTCTTCACTTCGGACTCAGGAATGGGGTGAGACTTTCTGAGTGCCCTCCGTGTGCCAAAAATAGACAGCGGTGAAAATAAGTGCCCAGGGTCCGTCCCAAAGTGTCGTCCGCTTTGCATAAAATGCCCAAAAAGCGAGGTGGGCTATGGCAGGAGGGCTGGCCCACTGCGTCCGCCGGACTCGGAATGGGGCAGACTTTGAAACACCCTCGTGTGCCAAAAATGGGCCGTGTTACCAGCAACAGCAAAATAAGCGCGAGGTCCATTGATTTCATCCGCCTTGAATGCCCAGCAGGTGACCTGGCCTTGGGGAGGGGCTGAAAGCCTTCGTCCGGCGGACTCGAATGAGGTGACTTTGCGGCGCCTCATGTGCAAAAATAGGCCACGAAGACTGTGCACCCAAAGCCAGCGCCCAAGGTCGTCCCTCAGAGTTCGTCCGCGGCAAAAGTGCTAGCAGGTGAGCTATAGAGCGGGGAGGGGCTGGCCCACTTACGCGTCGCCAGCCTCGGAATGGGACATGACTTTCGCCGAACTACACTCGTGGCAGAAGTAAATGACCATGGACCCAACTAACCCAAAAATAGCGCCCGAAGGACCTGTCCCCAAGTTGCGTCCGCCTTGAAATGCAGCAGGTGGGCTATGCCTTGGGGAGGCTGAAAGCAGGATGAGTCCGCCGGACTGGAATGGCCGAACTGCGGTACCTCATTGTGTAAATAGGCACGTTCTGGCCCACGCCCCAAAAATAGCGCCAGAAGAATTCCGTCACAAGTTAAATCCGCCTTAGCAGCAGCAGGTGGGCTATAGCCTTGGGAGGGGCTGGCCAACTTCGTCATGGTTTGAATGAGCGAGACTTTCGCGAGCACCCTCGGTGTGCACCAAATAGTCAGCAGGCTGGCAGCAAAAATAAGCCCCGAAGGTTCCCAGTCCCTAGTTGAAGTCCACTTGCCAAAAATGCCCAACAGGTGGGCCTGTGCCAGGGAGGCTGTAGCTCGTCCGCCGGACTGGGGGCAGAGGCCGAACTTTGGGAGCATCCACCGTGTAACAAAAATAGGGCATGGGCTGGCCACGTCCAAAACTAAGCCCCGAAGGTCCAATCTACCCCAAAGTTAATCATGCCAAAATACCCAAAAGCAGGTGAGCTACTGTAGGGGGAGGGCTGGCCAACTTCAGCCGCGGACTGGAATGGGGCAAACTTTTAGGCCACCTCCGTGTGCCAGAAGAATGGGCGCGGACACAGCCGCGCCCAAAAAAGTGCGAGGTCCGTCCCCAAGTTCATCCACCCAGCAAAAATGCCCAGCGGGTGAGCTATAGCCTTGAGAGGGCTGGCAAACTTATCACGGAATGGGAATGGGGCGAGACTTTGCGGCGCCATCCGTGTGCCAAAAATGAGCTGCGGGCGCAGCCGCGCCCAAGCCAAACTGAAGGTTCCGTCCCCCGATTCGTCCACCTTGAAAATGCCCAACCGGGTGACTCTGCTTGGGGAGAGGGCTGGCCAACTTCGTCACAGGGACTGAATGAGGCGAACTTTACGGCGCCCTCCGTGCTACAAAAATAAACCACGGGCATACGCCGCACCCAAAAATAAGCCCCGAAGGTCCCCGTCCCCTAGTTCGTCACACACTAAAAGAAAATGCCCCAGCGGGTGGAGGCTATGCCTGCCCAGGGGAGGCTGTGCGCAAGTCATGGACTGCGGAATGGGGCAGAGACTGCGGCGCCCCTCCGTGTGTGCCCCATGGCATGGACTGCAACCGCGCCCAAGCCAAGGCCCGAGTGCCGTCCCCAAGTTAAATCACCCATAAAAATGTTGCAGTTTGAGCCTGTGCGGAGAGGAGCTGTAGCAAATCGGCGACTTCGGAATGGGGCGGGCGCCAGCGGCTTCCTCGTTGTGCCAAACAGGCGAGCACAGCTGCTTAAAAAATAACCCCAGAATATCCGTGTAATTCGTAGCGCAATGCCCAACGAGGTGGAGCTATAGGCTTTAGAGGGCTGGCCTTCATGTTTCCCTCAATCCACTGGGACTCTCTGGAACGAGGCCGAGACTTTCACGAAACTCCTCATGTACCTTAAAAATAGGCCGCGGGCACGGCCCAGCGCCCAAAAATAAGCCCCCAAAGGGTTCATCCCCAAGTTCGTCACCACAAAAATACCCAGCGGGTGGGCTATGGCATGGGGAGGGGCTGGCCAACTGTCATGGACTAGAATGGGGCGAACACAAGAAGGCGCCCTCCCTTGTGCCAAAAATGGGCGTGGGGACAGCAAAACAAGCTAGAAGGTTCCATCTAAGTTAGTCGCACATGAAAATGCCCACAGCACTTGGTGATCCATAGCCTTGCTGGGGAGGGGCTGGCCAACAAATCCCTCGGACTCGGAATAGAAGTAGCTAATTGCCCTCATTATCTCAATCGACGCGTTCACAGCGGCGCCCAAAAATAGCGCCAGGTCCCGTCCCCAAGTTGCGTCACGCATAAAAATGCCCCAGCGGGTGAGCTATAGCAGGGGGAGGGGCTGTGCTTCATCCGCGGACTCGAATGGGGCCGAACTTTGCGAGCACCCTCCGTGTGCCAAATGAATCCTTGAACTGGCGGCGGCAAAAGCATCGGCCCGAAGGTTCCGTCCCCAAGTTGCGTCCGCCCATGAAAATGCTGCCCAAAAAAACTTGGGTGGAGCTATAGTCTTGGGGAGGGGGCTGGCCAACTTCGTCCGCGGACTTCGGAATGGCGAACTTTGGGAGCATCCGCGTGTGTGAGCAAAAATAGGGCATGTGGGCACAGCCGCATTCAAAACTAAACCCCGAAGGTCCGTCCCCAAGTTCGTCGCTGCAAAAATGCCCAAAACGGGTGGGCTATAGCCTTGGGGAGGGCTGGCCTTCATCCATGAGAGGACAGATGAGGCGAAAACTTTGGAAACCACCTCAGTATGCAAGAATGGGCCGCAGACAGCATGAAATCCAACCCCGAAGGTCCGTCCCACAAAGTTCATCCACGCTTACTTAAAAATGCCAAAAAAGCGGGTGGGCTAGCCTTTCGCGGAGGGCCAGCAAGCTCCAATCCCATGAATCAGATAGGCGAGCCTTTGCGTGCGCCATCATTGTGCAAAAAATGGGCTGCGAGGCGGCGCTAAATAAGCCCAGGTTCAAGTCCCCAAGTTAGGTCACACAGTACTAACGGGTGGGCTATAGCCTTTGAGAGAGGGCTGGCCAACAAATCCCTCGGACTCGAATGGCGACGAACTGCGGCGCCCTCCGTGACGCCGTGACCGTGTTGGCCGCGCCCGAAGGTCCAGTCCGAAGGTGCGTCCGCCGCAAAAATACCCACGGGTGGGCTGCGCCTTGGGGAGGCTGGTCCCAGCAAATCCTGCCGGACTCTGGAATGTAGGCGAGAGACTGCGACGCCCTCCGTGTGCAAAAATAAGCCACGGGCATAGCCGCACCCAAAGCTCTGGCCCCGAGTCCGTCCCCTAGTTGCGTCCGCGCGAAAAAATGCCCAGCGGGTGGGCTATAGCGCAGAGAGGCTGGTAACCGTCCGCCCGGACTGAGTGGGGCAGACTTTCACGGCGCCCTCCGTGTGCCAAAAATAGGCGGCAGGCACGAAAAAAATGGCGCTTACCATCAGTACTGAAGGTGCCGTCCCCAAGTTACGTCCGCCCTTGAAAATGCCCAGCGGGTGGGCTGGCTGCTGGGGAGGGGCAGCCAACTTCGTCGGCGACTGAGTCGGGAATGAGACGCGAAGCACCCTCCATTGCCGCGCTGAAACCGCTTGAACTGCTTCGCTTAAAAATAAGCGAATGTCCGTCGCCGAAATTCGTCAGCGCGAAATGCCCAGAAACAGGTGGGCTATAGGCTTTGGGGAGGGGCTGGCCAACAAGTCCACCGGACTGGAATGAGGCGGGCCAGCTTTACGAGCACCCTCCATGCAATACCAAAAAATAGACGCGAACTTTAGCAGCGCAAAAATAAGCTTCAAGGTTCCATCCCCAGTGCGTCACGCAAAAATGTAGCGGGTGGGCTATAGCCTTGGGGAGCGGGGGCTGTAACCAGCCGTCGCCGGACTCGGAATGGCGAGACACAGCGCCCTCCATGTCTAAAAACCTGACCGCCAGGCTGCTTGTGCAAAAATAAGCGGTTCCGTCCCCCAAGTTCGTCCGCCCCGCGAAAATGCCCCAGCGGGTAGGCTATAGCCTTGGGGAGGGCTGGCCAACTTCGTCCTCCCGTGGACTGGAATCAGGCCCGAGAGACTGCGGCGCCCTCCGTGTTACCCAAAAATAGGCCCGTGGTGAAAAATAAAAGCGCCCGAAGGTCCGTCCCAGGATTCGTCGCCCATGGCATCCCAAAAGCGGGTGGGCTATAACGCCAGGGGAGAGAATGATCAACTTTCGTCCGCCGGACTCGGAATGGGGCGAGACTGCGAGCATTCTCAAATGTGACAAAAACTAAGTGGCGGGCACAGCCGTGCAAAGCCCAGCTTAGGGTTACGTCCCCAAGTTCGTCACCTCTTAATGCCCCAGCAGGTGCAGGCTATAGCCTTGGGAGGGGCTGGCAACCAACTTCATCCGCCGGACTCGGAATGGGGCAAAACTGCATCACGAGCACCCTCCGTGTGCCAAAAATGGGCTGCGGGCACAGCCGCGCCCAAAAGTGCTTGAAGGTCCCGTCCCAAGTTCATCATGAAATGCCCCAGCGGGTGGGCTATAGCACCTGAGGAGGGCTAGTAACTTCGTCCGCCGGACTCGGAATGGGCGAGACTTTGCAGCGCCCTCAAATGTGCCAAAATGGGCGCGGGAACAGCCGCGGCCATCGCTCCCCAGGTTCAAGTCTACAAGTTAGTCCACTGCAAAAATGCCCAAGCAGGTCGGCTATGCTTGCCAGAGGGGAGGAGGCTGGCCCAGCTCGTCCCTTGGACTCGGAATGGGGCAGACTTTACGGCGCCCTCCGTGTGTGCCAAAAATAAGCCTTGGGCATAGCACCCAAAAATAAGCCCCGAAGGTCCGTCCCCAAAGTCATTACATGTAAAAGTACCAAGCGGGTGGAGCTATGCCGGGGAGGAGCTGGCCAACCGTCGCGGACCTTCAAGATGAAGTGAACTGCAAAAGCGCCCTCCGTGCAAAAATGAAGCCGCGAGCAAGCGCGCAAAAATAGCCCCAGTCATCCACAGTTAATCCATGCAAATGCCCAGCGGTGCAGGCTATAGCCTTGGGGAAGGGCTCACTTAAGCCGTCCCGCCGGACTGAATGGGGCAGAGGACTTTTGGCGCCCTCGTGCCAAAAATGGGCCACCGAGGGCTTTAGCCGTGCCCAAAAATAAAAAGCATCCGAGGTCCCGTCCCAGGCCGTCGCCGCAAAAAATGCCCACAGCGGGTGGACCTGGCAGCGGGGGGGCTAGCCAACTTCGTCGGCACTTCGGAGTAAGTGAACATGTCGTGTACAAAAAACAGGCGCGGGCACAGCTGCGCCAAATAATAAGCCCGAAGGTCACGTCCCCAAGTTCGTCCTTTATGTAAAATGCCCGGCACTTGGTGGGCTATAGCCTTTTGCGGGGAGGGCTGGCCAAGCTACGTCGCCGGACTCGGAATGGGGCGAGAGACTTTCGGCGCCCTCCGTGTGCCAAATAAAAATAGGCCTCGAGCTGCTTGTAAAATAAAGCGCCCGAGGTCAATCGTCCCAAGTTGCGTCCTTACATCCGCGCAAAAATGCCCAAAAGCGGGTGGGCTATAGACTTGGGGGAGGAGGCTGGCCAACTTCATCCGCCGGAATCGGAATGGGGTGAGACTTTGCAGCATCCTCCAAGTGTGCCAAGAATAGAGGCGAGCACAGCCACGCCAAACTAAGCCCGAAGGTCATCCCCAAGTTCATCCGCGCAAAAATGCCCAAAAGCGGGTGAAGGCTATGCGGGAGGGCGGCTGGCGGCCGCTAAAATCGCCCGGACTGGAATAGGGCGAGACTTTGCGAAGACGCCCTCCGTGTGCCAAAATGGGGCGTGAACAGCTGTGCACACCCAAAAATAAACCCCGAAGGTTCAAGTCCCCAAGTTCGTCCATAACAGCAATGCCCCAAAAAGCGGGTGGGCTATGCTTGGGGAGGGGCCTGGCCAGAATCCCCGTCCACTGGACGAGATAGGAGAGACTTCTGACGCCCTCTGTGTGCCAAAAAAATAGAGCCACCGCAGGCAAGCACACAAAAATAAGCCCCCGAATGTCCCGTCCCAAAGTTCGTCGCCGCAAATACCTTGCAAAAGCAGCCTGGGCTGGGCTGCTTTGGGGAGGGCTGGCCAACCAAGTAGTCATGGACAGCGGAATGCTGTGAGACTTTTAGCAGCGCCCTCCATAGTGTGCCAAAATACGCCGCCTATGAGCACAACCGTGCCCAAAAATAAGCCCTTAGAAGGTCCCGTCCCCAGGATTCGTCCGTCCACTTAAAATGCCCAAAAATGGGTGGGCTATAGCCAGCAGGGGAGGGCTGTGCTTTCGTCGCCGGACTCGGAATGATTGACAGACTTTCCAGGCACCCTCCATGTGCAAAAATAGACCGCTGTGAAAAATAGCACACCGAGTCCCGTCCCCAAGTTAAATCGCCGCAAAAATGCCCAAAAGCGGGTGGGCTATAGCCTTGGGGAGGGAGCTGGCCAACGTCCGCGGACTCGGAATGGGGCGAGCCCGGGGCTTTCTGCGAGCGCCCTCGTGTGCAAAAATAAACTCGGGCATACTTGCACCCCAAAAATAAGCCCGAAGGTCCTGTCCCCAAGTTAGGTCCGTAAAATGCCCAAAAGCGGGTGGGCTATAGCCTTGAGGAGGGCTGTAACCAACTTCGTCCGCCCGGACTTGAAATGGGGCAAGACTTTGCAAGCGCCCTCATGTACCAAAAATAGGCATGAGAAATGCAGCCTAAAAATAAGCCGACCGGTCCGATCCCAAGTTAAATCCGCTGCAAAAATACCCCAAGCGGGTGGGCTATAGCCTTGGGGGAGGGCATGGCCAGCAAATCCGCCGGACACGGAATGGGGAGAGACTTCTGACGCCCTCTGTGTGCCAAAATAAGGCCACACAAAAAAGCCAGCCCCGAATGTCAGTCCCCTTTTTAAGTTCGTCAAAAATACCCAGCGGGTGGGCTATAGCCTTGGGGGAGCTCGGTAGCCACTTCCGCCAGACGCGGAATGCGTGAGGCACACAGAGTGCCCTCCGTGTGCCAAAAATAGGCGCGGGCACAGCCGTGCCAAAAATAAAGCCCCGAGAGTCCCGTCCCCAAGTTCGTCCGCCATAAAAATGAATACCCCAAAAAAATGGGTCGGCTATAGCCTTGGGAGGGGCTGGCCAACAAATCGCCGGACTCGGAATGGGTAGTGAGACTTTGCGCAGCGCTCGTGTGCCAAAAATAGGCGCGGTGAAAAATAAGCACCCGAGGTCCGTCCCAGAACCGTCCGCCGCAAATGCCCAAAAGCGGGTGGGCTATGGCTTGGGGAGGGCTGGCCAATCGTCCGCCCACTTGGAACTCAGGGCGAGGCGAACTGCGAGCATCCTCCGTGTGCCAAAAGAAGAAAAATAAGGGAACTGTCCACAATACGGCCAAACTCAGCCCCGAGGTTCACGTCCCCCCCAAGTTCGTCCGCTGCATAAAAAATGCCCAGAAAAATGGGTGGGCTAGCCTTGGGGGAGGGGGCTCAGCCAACTCATCCGCCGGACCGGAATGAGGCAAAACTGCGAGCACCCTCCGTGTGCCAAAATGGAGCGGGCACAGCCGCGCCAAAAATCAAAGTCCCCGAAGGTTCCGTCCCCAGATTCGTCCGCCTCAAAACTTACCCCCAAAAGCGGGTGGGCTATAGCCTTGAGGAGGGCTGGTGCAAATCCGCCGGACTCGAATGCAGCGATACTGAGCACCAAGTCTGCAGGCTGTAGCCAAAAATGACATGAGCCCAGAGGCCATAAAATCGTCCCATTAAGTTAAATCACCGAAAATGCCCAAAAAACAGGGTGGGCTATAGCCTTGGGGAGGGGATGGCAACTTCGTCCGCGGACTCGGAATGGGGCGAAGAGACTTTCCGGCGCTCTCCGTGCCAAAAAATAGAGCGGAACAGCCGCGCCCAAAAATAAGCCTCCCGAGGTCCGTCCCAGGGTTAATTCGTCCGCGTAAAATGCCCCAAAAAAGCGGGTGGGCTATATCCTTGGGGGAGGGCTGGCACCGATCCGCGGACTCGGAATCGCGGCGATACTTCTGGCGCCCTCCATGTGCCCAAAATAGACATGCGGGCACAGCCATAAGAAAATACCCCAGAAGGTCCGTCCCCAAGTTCGTCCATGCTTCTTAAAAATGCCCCAGCGGGTGGAGCATGCTGCCTTGGGGGGAGGGATGGCCAACTCGTCCGCCGGACTGAATGGGGCGAATTTCTGCTCAGGCGCCTCCGTGTGCCAAAAATAGGCCCGTGTGCACGGCAGCCGCGCTTAAAAAAATAAGGCTCGGCGGTCCGTCCCAGTTCGTCATACATGCCAAAACATGGGGGCAATAGCCTTGGGGGAGGAGCTGGCAGCCGTCTGCGGACTCGGAATAAGGCAAAACTTTGCGAGCACCCTCAAGTGTGCCAAAATGGGCGTGAGTACAGCCAGCGCTTAAAAGTGAAACGCCCCGGTCCGTCCCCAAGTTGGAAGTCCGCTGCAAAAATGCCCAAACAGGTGGGCTATAGCCAGGGGGAGGGGCTGAGTCAAGTTCATCCGCCGGACTCGGAATGAGGCAAGGAACTTTGGGGCGCCCTCCATGTGCCAAAAATAGGACACGGGCACAGCCGCGCCCAAAAATAAGCCCCGAAGAGTCCATCCCCAAGTTAGATCACGCCGCAAAAATGCCCAAGCGGGTGGAGCTATAGCCTTGGGGAGGGCTGGCAAACTTTCGTCCGCCAGGACTCGGAATGGGCGAGACTTTCTGAGCTGCCTCCGTAATGTGTGCAAAAATAGGCGCGTCTTTGCTTGTGCCCAAAAATAAGCCCCCAGATCCCGTCCCCAAGTTTCCGCATGAAAAACTTAGGTGGGCTAGCCTTGGGGGAGGGCGAGCCAACTCGTTCGCGGACTCGGAATGGGGGCGAGACTTTGCAGCGCCCTCCGTGTACCAAAAATAGGCAGCGGGCACAGCCAGCGCCCAAAAATAAGCCTCCAGGTCCGTCCCCAAGTTCGTCCGCGCAAAAATGCCCAAAAGCGGGTGGGCTATGGCAGGAGGGCCCGGCCCAACTCGTTCGCGGACTCGGAATGGGGCGAGACTGCAGCGCCCTCCGTCACGGCAAAAATAGGCCGTAGTCACAGCCGTGCCCAAAAATAAGCCGGAAGGTCCCGTCCCCAAGTTCGACCGCAAAAATGCCCCACCCAAAGCGGGTGGGTATAGACTTGGGGAGGGATGGCCAAGTTTTGTCATGGCGGCTCGGAATGGGCGAGACTTTGTAAGTGTCTTCCGTGTGCCTTTAAATAGGCATGAGCTTTGCCATTACCCAAAAAATAAAAGCGCCCAAAGGTCCCGTCCCCAAGTTCGTCCCCATAAAAATGCCCAAAAGCGGGTTGGCTATAGGGAGGGCTTGCCAGAGATTCAGTTTGGAGTGGACTCGAATGGGCGAGACTTTGCAGTGCCCTCGTGTGCCAAAAATAGGCAGCGGGCACAGCGCGTCCAAAAACTCCCTTTAAGCACCGAAGGTCCCCTCCCCAAGTTCGTCCGCGCGAAAATGCCCAAAAGCGGTGGGCTATAGCAGGGGGAGGGGCTGGCCAAGTTCGATCCGCCCCGGACTTCGAATGGGTCGAGACTGCGGCGCCCGCCAGTGCAAAATTGGCCGCGTGATCGCATCGCGCGCCCAAAATAACCCGAAGGTCCGTCCCCAAGTTCGTCCGCAAATGCCCAGCGGGTGGGCTATAGCATTGGGGAGGGCTGGCCAAGTTTGTCGCGGACTCGGAGTATCAAGGGCGAGACTTTGCTGGCACCCTCGTGTACCAAAAATAGACGCGAGGGACAGCCGCCCAAAATAATCCCCCTAAGGTCCACGTCCGCAAGTTCGTCTGCCGCAAAAATGCCCCAAGCGGTGGGCTATAGCCTTGGGAGGGGCTGGCCAAGTTAGTTTGCCTGACTCGGAATGGGGCCAGACTTTGCGAGCACCCTCCGTGTGCCAAAAAAAGGCCGCGGGCACAGCTGCGCTCAACAATAATTGCCGAAAGGTCCTGTCCGAAGTTCGTGCGCCGCAAAAATACGCAAAAAGCGGGTGGGCTATAGCCTTGGGGAGGGGATGGCCAACCGTCCGCGGACTCGGAATGGGGCGAGACTGCAGGCACCCTCCGTGTGCCAAAAATAGTCTCACAGCTCGCCCAAAAATAAGCCCCGAAGGTCCGTCCCAAGTTCGTCCGCCGCAAAAATGCCCAAAAGCGGGTGGGCTATAGCCTTGGGGGAGGAGCTAGTCCGCCAGACTTGGAATGGGGCGAGACTGCGCGCCCTCCGTGTGCCAAAAATAGGCGCGGGCACAGCGCCAAAATAAGCTTTACCCCGAAGGTCCCGTCCCCAAGTTCGTCCGCCGTAGAATGCGCAAAAGCGGGTGGGCTATAGCTTCTTCAGAGGGCTGGCAACCGTCCGCGGACTCGGAATGGGGCGAGAATTTGCAGCGCCCTCCGTGTCCCAAAAAATAGGCTATTGGCACAGCCGCGCCCAAAAATAAGCCCCGAAGGTCCCTTCCCCATGTTCGTCCATATAAAATGCCCAAAAAGCGGGTGGGCTATAGCCTTGGGGAGGGGCTGGGATTAAATCCGCGGACTCGGAGATGGAGGCGAGACTTTGCGAAGCACCCTCCGTGTGCCAAAAATAGGCCCATGAGCCGTGCCCAAGAATAAGCGCCAGTCCCGTCCGTCCCAAGTTCGTCCGCCGCAAAAATGCCCAGCGGGTGGGGTACAGCCTTGGCGGGAGAGGGCTGGCTAAGTTCCTCCGCCCGGACTCGAGAATGGGGCGAGACTTTGCTAGCCCTAGGTGTGCCAAAAATAGGCCGTGGGTACAGTTGCACCTAGAAATAAGCGCCGAAGGTCCCGTCCCAACCGTCCGCCGCAAAAATGCCCAAAAAAGCGGGTGGGCTATAGCCTTGGGGAGGGCTGGCCAAGTTGAGTCCGCCCGGACTCGGAATGGGGCGGGACTGCGAGCACCCTCCGTGTGCCAAAAATAGGCTGCGGGCACAGCTGCGCACAAGAATAAGTGCCGAAGGTCCGTCCCCAAGTTCGTCGCGCAAAAATGCCAGCAGGGTGGGCTATAGCTTAGGAGGCGGGCCAAGTTCGTCCGCGGACTCAGAATAGAGGCGGAACTTTGCGACCACCCTCCGTGTGACAAAAATAGAGCCTTGCAGGCACAGCGCGCCCAAAAATAAGCCCCAGTTCCCATCCCCAAGTTAGTCACAAAATGCCGAAAAGCGGGTGGGCTATAGCCTTGGGGGGCGCGGAGCAGGATTCGTCAGCCGTAAAAATGCCCAAAAGCGGGTGGTCTATAGCCTTAGGGGAGGGCTGGCCTACTTTGTCCGCTGGCCTCGGAATAGGGGCGAGACATTGTGAGCGCCCTCTGTCTGCCAAAAATAGGCCACACAGCCGCACCCTTTTAAAAATAAGCCCCAGAAGGTCCGTCCCCAAGTTCATCCGCCGCGAAATGCCCAAAAGCGGGTGGGCTATAGCCTTGCAGGGGAGGGCCTGTCAACCGTCCCGCGGACTCGGAATGGGGCGAAACTTTGCGGCGCTCTCCATGTGCCAAAAATGAGCCGCGGGCACAGCCGCACCCAAAAATAAGCCCCGAGGTCCGTCCCCAAGTTCGTCCGAAAAGGCCCCAGCGGGTGGGCTATAGCCTTCAGGGAGGAGGGCCTGTCAGCTTCGTCCGCCACTCTCGGAATGGGGGCGAGACTGCGAGCACTCTCTGTGTGCCAAAAATAGTCAGCGAGGCACAGCCGCACCCAAAAATAAGCCCCGAAGGTCCGTCCCCAAGTTCGTCCGCCCCTTAAAATGCCCAGCGGGTGGGCTATAATCTTGGGGAGGGGCCTGCCAACTTCGTCCGCCACTCTCGGAAGGGGCGAGACATGAGCGCTCTCCGTGTGCCAAAAATAGGCATGAGCACAGTGGCACCCAAAAATAAAGCCCCGAAGGTTCCGTCCCCAAGTTCCTCCTTGCAAAAATCGCAAAAACGGGTGGGCTATAGCCTTGGGGAGGGGCTGGCCAACCGTCCGCGGACTTGGAAAGTGGTGAGACTTTGCAGCGCCCTCCGTGTGCAAAAATCGCGCGCAGGCGCGCAAAAATAAGCTCCCGAAGGTCCGTCCCAAGTTTGTCCGCCATAAAAATGCCCAAAAGCGGGTGGGCTATAGCCTTGGGGAGGGGGCTGACACAAACTTCGTCCGCGGACTCGGAATGGGGCGAGACTTTGCGGCGCCCTCCGTCTGCCAAAAATGAGCCACCGCAGGCACAAGCGCACAAAAATAAGTCCCGAAGGTCCGTCCCCATGTTCGTCCGCCGCAAAAATGCGCAAAAAACGGGTGGGCTATAGCCTTGGGGGGAGGGGCTGGCCAAGCTCGTCCTCCGGACTCGGAATGGGGCGAGACTTTGCTAGCACCCTCGGTGTGCCAAAAATAGGCCGTGGGTACAGTTGCACCCAAAAATAAGTGCCGAAGGTCCGTCCCAAGTTCAAATCCGCCGCAAAAATGCCCAAAAAAGCGGGTGGGCCATAGCCTTGGGGGAGGGCTGGGTTCGATCCCGGACTCGGAATGGGGCGAGAATTTCGGCGCCCTCCAAATGTGCCAAAAATAGGCTGCTGGCACAGGCGCGCCCAAAATAAGCCCCAGGTCCCGTCCCCATGTTAATCCGCGCAAAAATGCCCAAAAGCAGGTGGGCTATAGCCTTAGGGAGGGGCTGGCCAACAAATCCGCGGACTCGGAAAGTGGTGAGACTTTGCAAGCACCCTCCGTGTGCCAAAAATAGGCAGCGCACAGCGCGCCCAAAAATAAAGCCCCGATGGTCACGTCCCCAAGTTCGTCGGACTGGAATGGAGTCGAGACTTTGCGAAGAGCCCTTCATGTGCCAAAAATAGCGCAGGCACAGCCGCACCCAAAATAAGCCCCGAAGGTCCAGTACCCAAGTTCGTCGCCGCAAAAATGCCCAAAAGCGGGTGGGCTATAGTCTTGGGGAGGGGCCTGCCAACTTTGTCCGCCACTCTCGGAATGGGGCGAGACTTTGCGAGTGCTCTCCATGTGCCAAAAATAGGCAGCTAGCACAGACGCGCCCAAAAATAAGCCCCCGAAGGTCCCGTCCCCAAGTTCGTCCGCCGCAAAAATGCCCAAAAAACGGGTGGGCTATAGCCTTGGGGAGGGGGCTAGCCAACCGTCCGCGGACTCGGAAAGTGGTGAGACTTTGCAAGCACCCTCCGTGTGCCAAAAATAGGCAGCGTCAAAAATAAGCCCCGATGGTCCCGTCCCAAGTTCGTCCGCCCGAAATGCGCAAAAAGCGGGTGGGCTATAGCTTGGGGAGGGAGGCACCAAATCCGCGCGGACTCGGAATGGGGCGGAATTTGCGGCGCCCTCCGTGTGCCAAAAATAGGCTGCTGGCACAGCCGTGCCCAAAAATAAGCCCCGAAGGTCCGTCCCCAAGTTCGTCCATACAAAAATGCCCCAAAAGCGGGTGGGCTATAGCCTTGGGGAGGGGCTGGCCAAGCTTCGTCCTCGGACTCGGAATGGGCGAGACTTTGCTGCACCCTCGGTGTGCCAAAAATAGGCCGTGGGTACAGTTGCACCCAAAAATAAGTGCCGAAGGTCCCGTCCCAAGTTCGTCCGCGCAAAAATGCCCAGCGGGTGGGCTATAGCCTTGGGGGAGGGGCTGGCCAAGGTTCGTCCGCCGGACTCGGAATGGGGCGAGACTTTGCGAAGCCCTCCGTGTGTGTGAAAAATAGGCCGTGGGCACAGCCGCACCCAAAATTAAAAGCCGAAGGTCCTGTCCCAAGTTTCGTCATAAAATGCCCAAGCGGGTGGGCTACAGCCTTGGGGAGGGCTGGCCAAGTTCCTCCACCCGGACTCGGAATAGGCGAGACTTTGCGGCGCCTTCCGTGTCCCAAATATTTTCCAGGCTGCATGGCCCAAAAATAAGCGCCCGAAGGTCCCGTCCCCAAGTTCGTCCGCGCAAAAATGCCCAAGCGGGTTGGCTATAGCCTTGGGGGAGGGTTGGCCAAGTTCGTCCGCCGGACTCGGAATGGTGTGAGAATTTGAGCACCCTCCATGTGCCAAAAATAGGCTGGGCACAGCCGTGCCCTAAAAATAAGCGCCAGGTCCCGTCCCCAAGTTCGTCCATGCAAAAATGCCCAAAAAAGCGGGTGGGCTATAGCCTTGGGGAGGGCTAGCAAATCCCCGGACTCGGAATGGGGCGAGCCTGCGAAGCCCTCCGTGTACCAAAAATATGAGCACAGCCGCGCCCAAAAATAACCGCCTGAAGGTCCGTCCCCAAGTTCGTCCGCGCAAAAATGCCCAAAAGCGGGTGGGCTATAGCCTTGAGGGGAGGGCTGACAAGATTCGTCCGCCGGACTCGGAATGGCGAGACTTTGCGGCGCCCTCCGTGTGTGAAAAATAGGCCGTGGGCACTGCCGCACCCAAATTAAAAGCCCGAAGGTCCTGTCCCAAAGTTCGTCCGCAAAAATGCCCAAGCGGGTGGGCTACAGCCTTGGGGGAGGGCTGGCCAAGTTCCTCGCCGGACTCAGAATAGGGGCGAGACTTTGCGGCGCCTTCCGTGTCCCAAATATTTTCCACGGGCACAGCCGCGCCCAAAAATAAGCGCCGAAGGTCCGTCCCCAAGTTCGTCCGCCGCAAAAATGCCCAAAAGCGGGTGGGCTATAGCCAGGGGAGGGTTGCCAAGTTCGTCCGCGGACTCGGAATGGTGCGAGAATTTGGGAGCACCCTCCATGTGCCAAAAATAGGCTGCGGGCACAGCCGCGCGCAAAATAGGCAACCGAAGGACCCGTCCCCAAGTTCGTCCGCCGCAAAAATGCCCAAAAAACGGGTGGGCTATAGCCTTGGGGGGAGGGGCTGGCCAAGTTCGTCCGCGGACTCGGAATGGGGCAAGACTGCGGCGCCCTCCGTGTGGCAAAAATAGGCCACCCAGGCACAGCCAAAAATAAGCACCCGAAGGTCCGTCCCCAAGTTCGTCCGCCGTAAAAATGCCCAAAAGCGGGTGGGCTATAGCCTTGGGGGAGGGCTGGCCAAGTTAAATCCGCCGGGACTTGGAATAGGCGAGACTGCGAGCGCCCTCCGTCTGCCAAAAATAGGCCGCATGGGCACAGCGCGCCCAAAAATAGCGCCGAAGGCCCCGTCCCCAAGATTCGTCCGCCCGCAAAAATGCCCAAAAGCGGGTGGGCTATAGCCTAGGAGGGCTGGCCAAGTTCGTCCGCCGGACTCGGTAGGGGGCGAGACTTTGCGAGCGCCCTCATGTGGGCAATATAGTCCGTGGGCACAGCCGCACCAAAAAATAAGCACCCGAAGGTCCCGTCCCCAAGTTCGTCCGCCGCAAAAATGCCCAAAAACGGGTGGGCTATAGCCTTGGGGTGAGGGGCTGGCCAAGTTCGTCCGCCGGACTCGGAATGGGGCGAGACTTTGCGAGCGCCCTCCGTGTGCCAAATATAGGTCGCGGACACAGCCGCTCGAAAAAATAAGTGCCCGAAGGCCCCGTCCCCAAGTTCGTCCGCTGCAAAAATGCCCAAAAAACGGGTGGGCTATAGCCTTGGGGTGTGGCTGGCCAAGTTATACAGCCGGGCTCTGAGTGGGGCGAGACTTTGAGAGAACCCACTCTGTGGCAAAAATAGTCCGCGGTCACAGCCGCGCCCAAAAATAAGTGCCCGAAGGCCCCGTCCCCAAGTTCGTCCGCTGCAAAAATGCCCAAAAAAAGGGTGGGCTATAGACTTGGGGGGAGGGGCTGGCCAAGTTCGTCCGCCGGACTCGGAATGGGACGAGACTTTGCGAGCGGCCTCCGTGTCCAAAAATAGGCAGCGCGGGCGCAGCCACCCAAAAATAATCATCCGAGTCCCGTCCCCAAGTTCATCCACCGTAAAAATGCCCAAAAAAGGGTGGGCTATAGCCTTGGGGAGGGGCTGTAAGTAATCCGCGGACTCGGAATGGGCGAGACTTTGCGGCGTGCTCCGTGTGCAAAAATAGGCAGGGGGCACAGCTGCGCCCAAAAATAAGCATCCGAAGGTCCCGTCCCCACGTTCATCCGCCGTAAAAATGCCCAAAAGCGGGTGGGCTATAGCCTTGGGGAGGGCTGGCCAAGTTCGTCCGCGGACTCGGAATGGGCGAGACTTTGCGGCGCCCTCCGTGTGCCAAAAATAGACGCGGGCACAGCCGTACCAAAAATAAGTGCCGAGGTCCCGTCCCCAAGTTAAAGTCCCGCAAAAATGCCCAAAAAGCGGGTGGGCTATAGCCTTGGGGAGGGCTGGCCAAGTTAAATCCGCCGGACTCGGAATGGGCGAGACTTTGCGGCGCCTTCCGTGTGTGCCAAAAATACCCACAGGCCGTACCCAAAAATAAGTGCCGAAGGTCCCGTCCCCAAGTTTCCGCGCAAAAATGCCCAAAAAAGCGGGTGGGCTATAGCCTTGGGGAGGGGCTGGCAAGTTCGTCCGCCGGACTCGGAATGGGGCGAGACTTTGCGGCGCCCTCCGTGTGCCAAAATAGGTCGCGAAAGCAGCCGCTCGAAAAAATAGCGCCCGAAGGTCCCGTCCCCAAGTTCGTCCGCAAAAATGCCCAAAAAACGGGTGGCCTATAGCCTTGGGGGGTGACAGGCCAAGTTCATCCGCCGGACTCGGAATGGGGCGAGACTGCAGGCACCCTCTGTGTGTAAAAATAGGCCTTGGTCACAGCGCGCCCAAAAATAAGTGCCAGAAGGCCCCGTCCCCAAGTTCGTCCGCTGCAAAATGCCCAAAAAAGGGTGGGCTATAGACTTGGGGAGGGCTGGCCAAGAAAATCCCGCGGACTCGGAATGGGGCGAGACTTTGCAGCACCCTCCGTGTCCCAAAAATAGGCAGCGGGCGCAGCCACCCAAAAATAATCATCCGAAGGTCCCAGTCCCCAAGTTCATCCGCCGTAATAATGCCCAAAAAAAGGGTGGGCTATAGCCTTGGGGAGGGCTGGCCAAATCCGCGGACTCGGAATGGGCGAGACTTTGCGAGCATGCTCCGTGTGCAAAAATAGGCAGCGAGGCACAGCTGCGCCCAAAAATAAGCATCCGAAGGTCCCGTCCCCACGTTCATCCGCCGTAAAAATGCCCAAAAGCGGGTGGGCTATAGCCTTGGGGAGGGCTGGCCAAGGATTCGTCCGCGGACTCGGAATGGGCGAGACTTTGCGAGCGCCCTCCGTGTGCCAAAAATAGAGCGGGCACAGCCGTACCCAAAAATAAGTGCCCGAAGGTCCCGTCCCCAAGTTAAATCCGCCAAAAATGCCCAGCGGGTGGGCTATAGCCTTGGGGAGGGCTGGCCAAGTTCGTCCGCGGACTCGAATGGGGCGAGACTTTGCGAGCACCCTCCGTGTGCCAAAAATAGGTCGTGGGCACAGCCGCTCCAAAAAATAAGCGCCCGAAGGCCCCGTCAAAGTTCGTCCCGAAAAAATGCCACAAAAGCGGGTGGCCTAAAGCCTTGGGGGTGACTGGCCGTCGCGGACTTCGGAATGGGCGAGACTTTGCGAGCACCCTCTGTGCCAAAAATAGGCCCGCGGTCACAGCGCCCAAAAATAAGTGCCGAGGCCCGTCCACAAGTTGTCCGCTGCAAAAATGCCCAAAAAAAGGGTGGGCTATAGCCTTAGGGGAGGGCTGGCCAATTCGTCCGCGGACTCGGAATGGGCGAGACTTTGCAGCGGCCTCCATATGCCAAAAATAGGCTGCGGGCACAGCCCGCGCCCAAAAATAAACCCCACGGTCCCGTCCCGAGTTAAATCCGCGCAAAAATGCCCAAGCGGGTGGGCTATAGCCTTGGGGAGGGCTGGCCAACGTCCGCCCGGACTCGGAATGGGGCGAGACTTTGCGAGTGCCCTCCGTGTACCAAATATAGGCCACAGGCACAGCCGCGCCTTAAAAATAAGAGCCGAAGTCCGTCCCCAAGTTCGTCCGCAAAAATGCCCAGCGGGTGGGCTATAGCCTTGGGGAGGGCTGGCCAAGTCCGCCCGGACTCGGAATGGGGCGACACTTTGCGGCGCCCTCCGTGTGGTAAAAATAGCCGCGGGCACAGCCGTACCCAAAAATAAGTGCCGAAGGTCCGTCCCCAAGTTAAAATCCCGCAAAAATGCCCGAAAAAGCGGGTGGGCTATAGCCTTGGGGGAGGGCTGGCCAAGATTCATCCGCGGACTCGGAATGGCGAGACTGCAGCGCCCTCCGTGTACCAAAAATAGGTCAGGAACTGCACAATCGCTCCAAAAAATAGCGCCCGAAGGTCCCGTCCCCAAGTTCGTCCGCCGTAAAAATGCCCAAATGGGTGGGCTATAGCCTTGGGGAGGGGCTGGCCAAATTCAAATCGTCCCGGACTCGGAATGGGGCGAGACTTTGTGTCTGCGGCCTCCGTGTGCCAAAAATAGGCTACGGTCACAGCCGCACCCAAAAATAAACCCCGAATGTCCCGTCCCGAGTTCGTCCGCCCATGAAATGCCCAAGCGGGTGGGCTATAGCGGGGAGGGGCTGGCCAATCGTCGCGGACTCGGAATGGGGTGAGACTTTGCGAGTGCCCTCCGTGTGCCAAATATGAGGCCACGGGCACTGCTGCGCCAAAATAAGCGCCCGAGGTCCCGTCCCCAAGTTTGTCACGCAAAAATGTCAAAAAGCGGGTGGGCTATAGCCTTGGGGAGGGCTGGCCAAGTTCGTCCGCGGACTCGGAATGGGCGAGACTTTGGCGCCCTCCGTGTGTACCAAAAATAGTCAGGTGTCGCTCCAAAAATAAAGCGCCGAAGGTCCCGTCCCCAAGTTCGTCCGCCTTGCAAATGCCCCACAAAGCGGGTGGCATATAGCCTTGGTGGGTGTCTGGCCAAGTTCGTCCGCCGGACTCGGAATGGGCCGAGACTTTGCGAGCACCCTCTGTGTGCCAAAAATAGGCCGCGGTCACAGCCGCGCCAAAAAATAAGTGCCGAAGGCCCCGTCCCAAGTTCGTCCGCTGCAAAATGCCCAAAAAAGGGTGGGCTATAGCAGGAGAGGGCTGGCCAAGTTCGTCCGCGGACTCGGAATGGGATGAGACTGCGGCGCCCTCCGTGTCCCAAAAATAGGCAGCGGCGCAGCCGCGCCAAAATAATCATCCGAAGGTCCGTCCCCAAGTTCATCCGCCGTAAAAATGCCCGAAAAATGGGTAGGCTATAGCCTTGGGGAGGGGCTGATCGTCCGCGGACTCGGAATGGGCGAGACTTTGTGTGCTGCCTCCGTGTTCCAAAAATAGGCTACGGTCACAGCCGCACCCTTTTAAAAATAAGCCCAGATGTCCGTCCCGAGTTCGTCCGCCGCAAAAATGTAGAAAAAAGCGGGTGGGCTATAGCCTTGGGGAGGGCTGGCCGTCCCGCGGACTCGGAATGGGGCGAGACTTTGCGAGTGCCCTCCGTGTGCCAAATATGAGCCCACGGGCACTGGCGCCAAAAATAGCGCCTGAAGGTCCGTCCCCAAGATTCGTCCTCCCAAAAATGTCAAAAAGCGGGTGGGCTATAGCCTTGGGGAGGGCTGGCCAAGTTCGTCGCGGACTCGGAATGGGGCGAGACTTTGCGAGCACCCTCCGTGTGCCAAAAATAGACGCAGGCACATACACCCAAAAATAAAGCGCCGAAGTCCCGTCCCCATGTTAATCACTTGCAAAATGCCCAAAAACAGGTGGGCTATAGCCTTGGGGAGGGCTGGCCAAGATCGTCCATGGACTCGGAATGGGGCGAGACTGCGGCGCCCTCCGTGTGCCAAAAATAGCATGGCACACCAAAAATAGCGCCGAAGGTCCCGTCCCCAAATTCGTCATGCAAAAAAGAAAAATGGGTGGGCTATAGCATGGGGAGGGCTGGCCAAGTTCGTCGCCGGACTCGAAATGGGGCGAGACTTTGCGGCGCCGTCCGTGTGCTAAAAATAGGCAGCGGGCATAGCCGCTCCCAAATAAGCACCGAAGGTCCCGTCCTCAAGTTTGTGCGCGCAAAAATGCCCAGCAGGTGGGCGCCTTGGGGGAAGGCTGGCCAAGTTCGTCCGGACTCGGAATGGGGCAAGACTTTGCGAGCACCCTCCATGTGCAAAAATAGGACGGGCCTTGGCGCCCAAAAATAAGCACCGAACTTCCGTCCCCAAGTTAAAGCAATGGGTGGGCTATAGCAGGAGGAGCTGGCCAAGTTCGTCCGCGGAGTCGGAATGGGCGAGACTGACGCCCTCCGTGTGTGCAAAAATAAGCCCCCAATGGTCCCGTCCCCAAGTTCGTCCGCAAAAATGCCCCAAGCGGGTGGGCTATAGCCTTGGGGAGGGCTGGCCAACCGTCCGCGGACTCGGAATGGGTGAGACTTTACGGCGCCCTCCGTGTGCAAAAAATAGGCCGCGGGCACAGCGCGCCCAAAAATAAAGCTCCGAGGTCCCGTCCCCAAGTTCGTCCGCCGCAAAATGCCCAGCGGGTGGGCTTTAGCCTTGGGGAGGGGCTGGCCAACTTCGTCCCGGACACGAGAATGAGGTGAGACTTTGCGGTGGCCTCCGTGTGCCAAAAATAGGCCTTGGGCACAGCGCCCAAAAATAAGCGCCCGAAGGTCCCGTCCCCCCTTGCAAAAAAGCCCAAAAATGGGTGGGCTATAGCCTTGGGGGAGGGCTGGGATTCGTCCACGGAGTGGAATGGGGCGAGACTTTGCGGCGCCATCCGTGTAAAAATAGGCGCGGGCACAGCCGTGCCAAAAATAAGCCCCGAAGGTCCCATCCCCAGGTTCGTCCGCCAAAAATGCCCAGCGGGTGGGCTATAGCTTGGGGAGGGGCTGGCCAAGATAAATCCGCCGGACTCGGAATGGGGCGAGACTTTGCGGCGCCGTCCGTGTGGCAAAAATAGGCCCGGGCACAGCCGCTCCCAAAAATAAGCACCCGAAGGTCCCGTCCTCAAGTTTGTGCGCCGCAAAAAAGCCCAAGCGGGTGGCGCCTTGGGGGAGAAGCTGGCCAAGGTCGTCCGCGGACTCGGAATGGGGTGAGACTGCGAGCGCCCTCCGTGTGTAAAAAATAGCCGCGGGCACAGCGCCCAAAATAAAGCTCCCGAGGTCCCGTCCCCAAGTTCGTCACGCAAAAATGCCCAGCGGGTGGGCTTTAGCCTTGGGGGAGGGCTGGTAACCGTCCGCGGACACAGAATGGGGTCAGACTTTGCGGTGGCCTCCGTGTGCCAAAAATAGGCCTTGGCACAGCCGCCCAAAAATAAGCCCCGAGGTCCGTCCCAAGTTCTTCCGCAAAAATGCCCGAGCTTGAGTGGGCCATAGCCAGGGGAGGATGGCCAACCGTCCGCGGACTCGGAATGGGCGAGACTTTGCGAGCGCCCTGCGTGTGCCAAAAATAGGCCGAGGGCACAGCCCAAAAATAAGCCCCGAAGGTCCCATCCCCAGGTTCGTCAAAAATGCCCAGCGGGTGGGCTATAGCCTTGGGGGAGGCTGGCCAAGATCGTCGCGGACTGGAATGGGGCGAGACTTTGCGGCGCCCGTCCGTGTGCCAAAAATAGGCCGCTGGGCACAGCCGCTCCCAAAAATAAGCACCCGAAGGTCCGTCCTCAAGTTTGTGCGCGCAAAAATGCCCAGCAGGTGGGCGCCTTGGGGAGAGGCTGGCCAAGTTTGTCCGCGGACTCGGAATGGGGCAAGACTTTGCGAGCACCCTCCATGTGCAAAAATAGGGCACAGCCGCGCCCAAAAATAAGCACCCGAACTTCCCGTCCCAAGTTCGTCCGCCCAAAAGCAGGTGGGCTATAGCCTTGGGGGAGGAGCTGGCCAAGTTCGTCCGCTGGACTCGGAATGGGGCGAGACTTCTGACGCCCTCCGTGTGCCAAAAATAGGCAGCACAGCAGCGCCCAAAAATAAAGCCCCAATGGTCCGTCCCCAAGTTCGTCCGCAAAATGCCCAAAAAGCGGGTGGGCTATAGCCTTGGGGAGGGCTGGCCAACTCGTCCGCGGACTCGGAATGGGGTGAGACTTTGCGGCGCCCTCCGTGTGCAAAAAAATAGGCAGCGGGCACAGCGCCCAAAATAAGCTCCCGAAGGTCCCGTCCCCAAGTTCGTCCGCCCTTAAAAATGCCCAGCGGGTGGGCTTTGCCTTGGGGAGAGGGCTGGCCAACCGTCCCGGACACAGAATGGGGTGAGACTTTGCGAGTGGCCTCCGTGTGCCAAAAATAGGCCTTAGGCACAGCGCCAAAAATAAGCCCCGAAGGTCCGTCCCCAAGTTCTTCCGCAAAAATGCCCAGAAAACAGTGGGCCATAGCCTTGGGGAGGGCTGGCCAACCGTCCGCGGACTCGGAATGGGGCGAGACTGCGGCGCCCTGCGTGTGCCAAAAATAGGCAGCGGGCACAGCGTACCCAAAAATAAGCCCCGAGGTCCCATCCCCAGGTTCGTCCGCAAAAATGCCCAAAAGCGGGTGGGCTATAGCAGGGGAGGGCTGGCCAAGATCCGCGGACTCGGAATGGGGCGAGACTTTGCAGCGCCCTCCGTGTGCCAAAAATATGCAGCGGGCACAGCTGGGCCCAAAAATAAGCTCGAAGGTCCCGTCCCCAAGTTCGTCCGCCGCAAAAATGCCCAAAAGCGGGTAGGCTATAGCCTTGGGGGAGGGCTGGCCAACTTTGTCGCGGACTCATAATGGGGCGAGACTGCAGTACCCTCCGTGTGCCAACAATAGGCGCGAGCACAGCGGCGCCAAAAATAAGCTCCCGAAGGTCCCGTCCCCAAGTTCGTCCGTCATAAAAATGCCCAGCGGGTGGGCTATAGCCTTGGGGGAGGGCTGGCCAAATCCGCCGGACTCGGGCAGAGGTGAGCCTTTGCGAGTGTCCTCCGTGTGCCAACAATAGGCTGCACGCACAGCCGCGCCCAAACATCAGATCCCGAAGGTCCCGTCCCCAAGTTCGTCCGCCGCAAAAATGCCCAAAAAACGGGTGGGCTATAGCCTTGGGGAGGGCTAACAATCCGCGGACTCAGAATGGCGAGACTTCGGCGCCCTCCGTGTGCCAAAAATAGGTCGCGGGCACAATCGCTCCAAAAAATAAGCGCCCGAAGGTCCCGTCCCCAAGTTCGTCCGCCCTTGAAATGCCACTAAGCGAGTGGCCTATAGCCTTGGGGGTGACTGGCCAAGTTCTTCCGCCGGACTCGGAATGGGCGAGACTTTGCGAGCACCCTCTGTGTAAAAATAGACGCGGTCACAAAAATAAGTGCCCGAGGCCCCGTCCCCAAATTCGTCCGCTGCAAAATGCCCAAAAAGGGTGGGCTATAGACTTGGGGGAGGGCTGGCCACTTCGTCCGCCGGACTCGGAATGGGGCAGACTTTGCGAGCACCCTCCGTGTCCCAAAAAAATAGGCAGCAGCGCGCCGGACCCAAAAATAATCATCCGAAGGTCCGTCCCAAGTTCATCCGCCAAAATGCCCAAAAAAATGGGTGGGCTATAGCCTTGGGGGAGGCTGAGACTAAATCCGCGGACTCGGAATGGGGCGAGACTTTGTGTGCGGACCTCCGTGTGCCAAAAATAGGCTACGGTCACAGCACCCAAAATAAGCCCGAATGTCCCGTCCCGAGTTCGTCCGCAAAAATGCCCAGCGGGTGGGCTATAGCCTTGGGGAGGGCTGGCCAACCGTCCGCGGACTCGAATGGGGTGAGACTTTGCAGTGCCCTCCGTGTGCCAAATATAGGCCACGGGCACTGCTGCGCCCAAATAAGCGCCCGAAGGTCCCGTCCCCAAGTTCGTCCGCAAAAATGTCAAAAGCAGGTGGGCTATAGCCTTGGGGGAGGGCTGGCCAACTTCGTCCGCGGACTCGGAATGGGGCGAGACTGCGAGCGCCCTCCGTGTACCAAAAATAGGTCGGTCGCTCCAAAAAATAAGCGCCGAGGTCCCGTCCCCAAGTTCGTAAATGCCTAAGCGGGTGGCCTATAGCCTTGGTGGGTGACTGGCCAAGTTCGTCCCGGACTCGGAATGGGCCGAGACTGCGAGGCACCCTCTGTGTGCCAAAAATAGGCCGCGGTCACAGCCGCGCCAAAAAATAAGTGCCCGAAGGCCCCGTCCCCAAGTTCGTCCGCTGCAAAAATGCCCAAAAAAAGGGTGGGCTATAGCCTTGGGGGGAGGGGCTGGCCAAGTTCGTCCGCCGGACTCGGAATGGGATGAGACTTTGCGAGCGCCCTCCGTGTCCCAAAAATAGGCAGCGGGCGCAGCCGCGCCCAAAAATAATCATCCGAAGGTCCCGTCCCCAAGTTCATCCGCCGTAAAAATGCCCAAAAAATGGGTTGGCTATAGCCTTGGGGGGAGGGGCTGGCCAAGTTCGTCCGCCGGACTCGGAATGGGGCGAGACTTTGTGTGCGGCCTCCGTGTGCCAAAAATACTACGGTCACAGCCGCACCCAAAAAAATGCCCCAGAATGTCCCGTCCCGAGTTCGTCCATGCAAAAATGCCCAAAAGCGGGTGGGCTATAGCCTTGGGGAGGGCTGGCCAACCGTCCGCGGACTCGGAATGGGCGAGACTTTGCGAGTGCCCTCCGTGTGCCAAATATAGAGCCCACAGGCACTGGCGCGCAAAAATAAGCACCCGAAGGTCCCGTCCCCAAGTTCGTCCTCAAAAATGTCAAAAAAGCGGGTGGGCTATACCCGGGGAGGGGCTGGCCAAATCCACCGGACTCGGAATGGGCGAGACTGCGAGCACCCTCCGTGTGCCAAAAATAGGCCGGGCACAGCCACACCCAAAAATAAGCGCCCGAAGGTCCCGTCCCCATGTTCGTCCGCAAAATGAAAAACAGGTGGGCTATAGCAGGGGAGGGCTGGCCAAGATCGTCCGCCGGACTCGGAATGGGCGAGACTTTGTGGCGCCCTCCGTGTACCAAAAATAAACAGCAGCGCAAAAATAAGCGCCGAAGGTCCCGTCCCCAAAAAAGCCCAAAAAATGGGTGGGCTATAGCCTTGGGAGGGCTGGCCAAGTTCGTCGGACTCGGAATGGGGCGAGACTGCGGCGCCGTCCGTGTGCAAAATAGGCACAGCCACTCCCAAAAATAAGCACCCGAGGTCCCGTCCTCAAGTTTGTGCGCCGCAAAATGCAGGTGGGCGCCTTGGGGAAGGCTGGCCAAGATTCGTCGGACTCGGAATGGGGCAAGACTGCGAGCACCCTCCATGTGCAAAAATGGGCACAGCCGCGCCCAAAAATAAGCACCGAACTTCCGTCCCAAGTTCGTCCTTGCCGCAAAAAGGTGGGCTATAGCCTTGGGGAGGAGCTGGCCAAGTTCGTCGCCGGACTCGGAATGGGCGAGACTTTACGAACGCCCTCCGTGTGCCAAAAATAGACGCGGCACAGCCGCGCCCAAATAAGCCCCCAATGGTCGCGTCCCCAAGTTCGTCCGCAAAATGCCCAGCGGGTGGGCTATAGCCTTGGGGAGGGCTGGCCAACCGTCCGCGGACTCGGAATGGGGCGAGACTTTTCGATCGGCCTCCGTGTTCTAAAAATAGTCTGCGGGCACAGCCGCGGTAAAAAATAAGCCCCCGAAGGTCCCGTACCCAAGTTCGTCCAAAAATGCCCAAAAATCGGGTGGGCTATAGCCAGGGTTGGTGCTGGCCAACCGTCTGCGGACTCGGAATGGGGCGAGACATTGCGAGCACCCTCCGTGTGCCAAAAATAGGCCGCAGGCACAGCGCGCGAAAAATAAGCACCGAAGGTCCCGTCCCAAGTTCGTCCGCGTAAAAATGCCCAAAAAGCGGGTGGGCTATAGCCTTGGGGAGGGCTGGCGACTTCGTCCGCCGGACTCGGAAGGCGAGACTGCGAGGGCCCTCCGTGTGCCAAAAATAGGCCACGGGCACAGCCGCACCCAAAAATAAGCCCCGAAGGTCCGTCCCCAAGTTCGTCCTTGAAATGCCCAAAAAAGCGGGTGGGGTATAGCCTTGGGGAGGGCAGGCCAACTTCGTCCGCGGAATCGGAATGGGCGAGACTTTGCGGCGCCCTCCGTGTGCAAAAATAGGCCCGCGGCACAGCCGCACCAAAAATAAGCCCCGAGGTCCGTCCCCAAGTTCGTCCGCCGCAAAAATGCCCAAGCGGGTGGGCTATAGCCTTGGGGAAGGGCTGGCCAACTTCCTCTGCCGGACTCGGACTGGGGCGAGACTTTCCAGCGCCCTCCGTGTGCAAAAATAGGCTTGGAGACAGCGCGCCCAAAAATAAGCCACCGAAGGTCCCGTCCCCACGTTCGTCCGCCGCAAAAATACCCAGCGGGTGGGCTATAGCCTTGGGGGAGGGCTGGACAACTTCGTCCGCGGACTCGGAATGGGGGCGAGACATGGCGGCGCCCTCCATGTCCCAAAAATAGGCTACGGGCACAGCCGTACCCAAAAATAAGCCCCCGAAGGTGCCGTCCCCAAGTTCGTCCGCCGCAAAAATGCCCAAAAAACGGGTGGGCTATAGCCTTGGGGGGAAGGGCTGGCGAACTTCCTCTGCCGGACTCGGAATGGGCGAGACCTTGCGAGGCACCCTCCGTGTGCCAAAAATAGGCAGCGGGCACAGCCGCGCCCAAAAATAAGCCCGAAGGTCCCGTCCCCAAGTTCGTCCGCGCAAAAATGCCCAAGCGGGTGGGCTATAGCCTTGGGGAGGGGCTGGCCAACTCCGTCCGCCGGACTCGGAATGGCGCGAGACTTTACGAGCACCCTCCGTGTGCCAAAAATAGGCCGCGGGCACAGCCGCGCCCAAAAATAAGCCCCCGAAGGTCCCAACCCCAAGTTCGCCCGCCGCAAAAATGCCCAAAAAACGGGTGGGCTATAGCCTTGGGGGGAAGGGCTGGCGAACTTCCTCTGCCGGACTCGGAATGGGGCGAGACTTTGCGAGCGCCCTCCGTGTGCCAAAAATAGGCCGCGGGCACAGCCGCGCCCAAAACATAAGCCCCCGAAGGTCCCGTCCCCAAGTTCGTCCGCCGCAAAATGCCCAGCGGGTGGGCTATAGCCTTCGAGGAGGGCTGGCCAACTTCGTCTGCCGGACTCGGAATGGGGTGAGACTGCGACGCCCTCCATGTGCCAAAATTAGGCCCACAGGCACAGCCGTGCCCAAAAATAAACTCGAGGTCCGTCCCCAAGTTCGTCCCAAAAATGCCCAAAAAAGGGTGGGCTATAGCCTTGGGGAGGGGCTGGCCAGATCCGCCGGACTCGGAATAGGATGAGACTTTGCGGCGCCCTCCGTGTCCCAAAAATAGGCAGCGGCGCAGCCGCAAAAATAATCATCTGAAGGTCCGTCCCCAAGTTCATCCGCCCATGAAAATGCCCCAGCGGGTGGGGTATAGCCTTGGGGAGGGGCAGGCAACTTCTTCCGCGGAATCGGAATGGGGCGAGACTTTGCGGCGCCCTCCGTGTGCCAAAAATAGGCAGGCACAGCCGCACCAAAAATAAGCCCCCGAGGTCCCGTCCCCAAGTTCGTCCGCCGCAAAAATGCCAAAAAAGCGGGTGGGCTATAGCCTTGGGGAAAGGCTGGCCAACTTCCTCTGCGGACTCGGACTGGGGCGAGACTTTCCAGCGCCCTCCGTGTGCCAAAAATAGGCCGGACACAGCGCCCAAAATAAGCCACCGAAGTCCCGTCCCCAAGTTCGTCCGCCGCAAAAATACCCAGCGGGTGGGCTATAGCCTTGGGGGAGGGCTGGACAACCGTCCCGGACTCGGAATGGGGCGAGACATGGCGGCGCCCTCCATGTCCCAAAAATAGGCTGGTACAGCCGTACCAAAAATAAGCCCGAAGGTGCCGTCCCCAAGGTCGTCACGCAAAAATGCCCAAGCGGGTGGGCTATAGCCTTGGGGGAAGGGCTGGCGAACTTCCTCTGCGGACTCGGAATGGGCGAGACCTTGCGGCGCCCTCCGTGTGCAAAAATAGCCAGGCACAGCCGCGCCCAAAAATAAGCCCCAGAAGGTCCCGTCCCCAAGTTCGTCCGCCGCAAAAATGCCCAGCGGGTGGGCTATAGCCTTCAGGGGAGGGGCTGGCGACCGTCCGCGGAATCGGAATGGGGCGAGACTGCAGCGCCCTCCGTGTGCCAAAAATAGACCGCGGCACAGCCGCGCAAAAATAAGCCCCGAAGGTCCCATCCCCAAGTTCGCCCGCCGCAAAAATGCCCAAAGCGGGTGGGCTATAGCCTTGGGGAAGGGCTGTGAACTTCCTCTGCGGACTCGGAATGGGGCGAGACTGCGGCGCCCTCCGTGTGCCAAAAATGAGCCGCGGGCACAGCCGCGCCCAAAACATAAGCCCCAGAAGGTCCGTCCCAAGTTCGTCCGCCCAAAATGCCCAAAAGCGGGTGGGCTATAGCCCGGGGGAGGGCTGGCTCGTCTGCGGACTCGGAATGGGCGAGACTGCGAACGCCCTCCATGTGCCAAAAATTAGGCCACGGGCGCAGCCGTGCCCAAAAATAAAGCCCCGAAGGTCCCGTCCCCAAGTTCGTCCAAATGCCCAAAAAATGGGTGGGCTATAGCCTTGGGGAGGGCTGGCCGTCCGCGGACTCGGAATGGGGCGAGACTTTGCGAGTTGCCATCCGTGTGCCAAAAATAGCCACAGGCAGCGCCCAAAAATAAGCCCCGAAGGTCCCGTCCCCAAGTTCGTGCAAAAATGCCCAAGCAGGGTGGCCTATAGCCTTGGGGAGGGCTGGCCGTCCGCCCGGACTCGGAATGGGGCGAGACTTTGCGAGCGCCCTCCGTGTGTGCCAAAAATAGGCCAGGCACAGCGCGCCAAAATAAGCCCCGAAGGTCCCGTCCCCAAGTTCGTCCGCCTTGCAAAAATGGCCAAAAAAGCGGGTGGGCTATAGCCTTGGGGGTGGGGCTGGCCAACCGTCCGCCGGACTCGGAATGGCGAGACTTTGCGGCGGCCTCTGTGTGCCAAAAATAGGCCGGCACAGCGTACCCAAAATAACCGAAGGCCGTGGTAGCAAGTTCGTCAAGCGGAAAAAGGCCTCAGCGAGTGGGCTATAGCCTTGGGGGTGGGGCTGGCCAACCGTCCGCGGACTCGGAATGGTGCGAGACTTTGTGGCGGCCTCCGTGTGCCAAAAAATACGCCGCGGCCACAGCCACGCAAAAATAACCCCGAAGGCCGGGCGCCAAGTTCGTCCAGCGGAAAAGGCCACAAAAAGCGGGTGGGCTAAGCCTTGGGGGTGGGGCTGGCCAATCCGCCGGACTCGGAATGGCGCGAGACTTTGCGGCGGCCTCCGTGTCACAAAAATAGGCCGTGGACACAGCCTTGCCCAAACATAACCACCCGAAGGCCGGGCGCCAAGTTCGTCCAGCGGAAAAAGGCCACAAAGCGGGTGGGCTAACGCCTTGGGGGGTGGGGCTGGCCAACTTTATCCGTTGGACTCGGAATGGCGCGAGACTTTGCGGCGGCCTCCGTGTGCCAAAAATAGGCGCAGTCACAGCCACGCCAAAATAACTGCCCGAAGGCGGTGCGCCAAGTTCGTCCAGCGGAAAAAGGCCAAAACGGGTGGGCTATAGCCTTGGGGAGGGCTGGCCACCTTCGTCCGCCGGACTCGGAATAGGCGAGACTGCGGCGCCCTCTGTGTGCCAAAAGTAGGCGGGCACATCCGCGTCAAAAATAAGCCCCGAAGGTCCCGTCCCCAAGTTCGTCCGCAAAAATACCTAAAAAATGGGTGGGCTATAGCCTTGGGGAGGGCAGGCCAACCGTCCGCCGGACTCGGACTGGGCGAGACTGCGAGTGCCCTCCGTGTGCCAAAAATAGGCCACAGGCACAGCCGCGCCCAAAAATAAGCCCCCGAAGGTCCCGTCACCAAGTTCGTCCGCCGCAAAAATGGCCAAAAAACGGGTGGGCTATAGCCTTGGGGGGTGGGGCTGGCCAAATACGTCCGCGGACTCGGAATGGCACGAGACTTTGCGGCGGCCTCTGTGTGTAAAAATAGCGGGCACAGCCGTACCCAAAAATAACCGCCCGAAGGCCGTGGTAGCAAGTTCGTCAAGCGGAAAAAGGCCTCAAAAACGAGTGGGCTATAGCCTTGGGGGGTGGGGCTGGCCAACCGTCCGCGGACTCGGAATGGTGCGAGACTTTGTGGCGGCCTCCGTGTGCCAAAAATACGCCGCGGCCACACCCACGCCAAAATAACCGCCCGAAGGCCGGGCGCCAAGTTCGTCAGCGGAAAAAGGCCACAAAGCGGGTGGGCTAAGCCTTGGGGAGTGGGGCTGGCCAACTAAATCCGCCGGACTCGGAATGCGCGAGACTGCGGCGGCCTCCGTGTCTAAAAATAGGCCGTGGACACAGCCTTGCCCAAACATAACCACCCGAAGGCCGGGGCGCCAAGTTCGTCCAGCGGAAAAAGGCCACAAAAACGGGTGGGCTATCGCCTTGGGGGGTGGGGCTTGCCAACTTCATCCGTTGGACTCGGAATGGCGCGAGACTTTGCGAGCGCCCTCTGTGTGCCAAAAGTAGGCGGTCACAGCACGCCAAAAATAACTGCCCGAAGGCGGTGCGCAAGTTCGTCCAGCGGAAAAAGGCCACAAAAGCGGGTGGGCTATAGCCTTGGTGGGTGGGGCTGGCTCCGCCCGGTTCGGAATGGCGCGAGACTGCGGCGGCCTCTGTATGCCAAAAATAGGCGCGGAGCACAGCCGTACCCAAAAATAACCACCCGAAGGCGGGCGCAAGTTCGTCCAGCGGAAAAAGGCCACAAAAACAGGTGGGCTGCCTTGGGGTGGGGCTGGCCAACTTCGTCCGCCGGACTCGGAATGGCGCGAGACTGCGGCGGCTTCTGTGTGCCAAAAATAGGCGCAGGCACAGCGCGCCCAAAAATAACCACCCGAAGGCGGCAAGTTCGTCCAGCGGAAAAAGGCCACCAGGTGGGCTATAGCCTTGGGGGTGGGGCTGGCCAACCGTCCGCCGGACTCGGAATGGCGCGAGACTTTGCGGCGGCCACCGTGTGCCAAAAATAGGCGGGCACAGTGGCGCCAAAAATAACCACCCGAAGGCGGGCGCCAAGTTCGTCAGCGGAAAAAGGCCACAAAACGGGTGGGCTATAGCCTTGGGGGTGGGGCTGGCCAACTTCGTCCGCCGGACTTGGAATGGCGCGAGACTTTGCGGCGGCTTCTGTGTGCCAAAAATAGGCGCGGGCACAGCCGCCCAAAAATAACCACCGAAGGCCGGGCGGCAAGTTCGTCCAGCGGAAAAAGGCCACAAAAGCAGGTGGGCTAAAGCCTTGGGGGTGGGGCTGGCCAAATCCCGCGGACTCGGAATGGGGCGAGACTTTGCGAACAGCCTCCGTGTGCCAAAAATAAGCGAGGCACAGCCGCGCCCAAAATAACCGCCCGAAGGCCGAAGGCGCCAAGTTCGTCCAGCGGAAAAAGGGCACAAAAGCAGGTGGGCAATAGCCTTGGGGGTGGGGCTGGCCAACCGTCCGCGGACTCGGAATGCGCGAGACTGTGAGCAGCCTCCGTGTGCCAAAAATAGGCGAGGCACACGCCCAAAAATAACCGCCCGAAGGCCGGGGCGCCAAGTTCGTCCAGCGGAAAAAGGCCACAAAAACGGGTGGGCTAAGCCTTGGGGGGTGGGGCTGGCCAACTTCGTCCGCCGGACTTGGAATGGCGCGAGACTTTGGGAGCGGCCTCCGGGTGCCAAAAATAGGCCACGGGCACAGCCGCGCCGAAAAATAAGCACCCGCGAGTCCGTCCCAAGTTCGTCGCGTAAAAATGCCCCAAGCGGGTGAAGGCTATAGCCTTGGGGGGAGGGCTGGCCGACTTCGTCCGCGGACTCGGAAAGGGCGAGACTGCGAGGCCCTCCGTGTGCCAAAAATAGGCCACGGGCACAGCCGCTCCCAAAAATAAGCCCCCGAAGGTCCCGTCCCCAAGTTCGTCCGCCGCAAAAATGCCCAAAAAACGGGTGGGGTATAGCCTTGGGGGGAGGGGCAGGCCAAATTCGTCCGCTGGACTCGGAATGGGGCGAGACTTTGCGAGCGCCCTTCGTGTGCCAAAACTAGGCAGAGGGCACAGCAGCGCCCAAAAATAAGCCCCCGAAGGTCCCGTCCCCAAGTTCGTCCGCCTCAAAATCCCCAGCGGGTGGGCTGTAGCCTTGGGGGAGGCTGGCCAACCGTCCACGGACTCGGAATGGGGCGAGACTTTGCGAGCTCCCTACGTGTGCCAAAACTAGGCCGTGGACACAGCTGCGCCCAAAAATAAGCCCCCGAAGGTCCCGTCCCCAAGTTCGTCCACCGCAAAGATGCCCAGCGGGTGGGCTATAGCCTTGGGTGGAGGAGCTGGCCAACCTAAATCCGCGGACTCGGAATGGGGCGAGACTTTACTAAGCGTTCCGTGTGACAAAAATAGGCCACGAGGCACAGCCGTACCAAAAATAAGCCCCGAAGCTCCCATCCCTAAGTTCGTCCGCAAAAAATGCCGAAAAAGCGGGTGGGCTATAGCCTTGGGGAGGGTGCCAACCGTCCGCCGGACTGGAATGAAGGCGAGACTTTCTGGCGGCCTCTGTGTGCCAAAAAATGGCGCGGCCACAGCCGCATACAAAAATAAGCCCCGAAGGTCCCCGTCCCAAGTTCGTCCGCCCGCAAAAATGCCCAAAAGCGGGTGGGCTATACCCTTGGGGGAGGGCTGGCCAAGCTCCGCCCGGACTCGGAATGGGGTGAGACTTTGCGGCGCCCTCCGTCTGCAAAAATAGGCCGTGGGCACAGCCGCCCCCAAAAATAAGCCCACGAAGGTCCAGTACCCAAGTTCGTAAAAATGCCCAAGCGGGTGGGCTATAGCCTTGGGGAGAGGCTGGCCAACTTCGTCTGCCCGGACTCGAATGGGGACGAGACACTGCGAGGCAAGCCTCCGTGTGCACCAAAAATAGGCGCGGACACAGCCGCGCCAAAAATAAGCCCCGAAGGTCCGTCCCAAAGTTCGTCCGCGCAAAAATGCCCAAAAGCGGGTGGGCTATAGCCTTGGGGAGGGCTGGCCAACTTGGTCCGCTGGACTCGGAATGGGACGAGACTTTGCGAGCGCGTTCCGTGTGACAAAAATTGGCCATAGGCACAGCTGCGCCAGGTAATAAGCCCCCGAAGGTCACGTCCCTAAGTTCGTCCGCCGCAAAATGTCCAAAAAGCAGGTGGGCTATCGCCTTGGGGAGGGCTGGCCCACTTCGTCCGCGGACTCGGAATGGGCGAGACTTTGCGAGCACCCTCCGTGTGCCAAAAATAGGCCCACTGCAGCTTTGCACCCAAAAATAAGCCCCCGAAGGTCCCGTCCCCAAGTTCGTCCGCCGCAAAAATGCCCAAAAAACGGGTGGGCTATAGCCTTGGGTGGAGGGGCTGGCCAACTTCGTCCGCCGGACTCGGAATGGGGCGAGACTTTGCGAGCGCCCTCCGTGTGCCAAAAATAGGCCGCGCGCACAACCGCGCCCAAAAATAAACCCCCGAAGGTCCCGTCCCCAAGTTCGTCCGCCGCAAAAATGCCCAAAAAACGGGTGGGCTATAGCCTTGGGGGGAGGGGCTGGCCAAATTCGTCCGCTGGACTCGGAATGGGGCGAGACTTTGCGAACAGCCTCCGTGTGCCAAAAATAAGCCGCGGGCACAGCCGCGCCCAAAAATAACCGCCCGAAGGCCGGGGCGCCAAGTTCGTCCAGCGGAAAAAGGGCACAAAAACGGGTGGGCAATAGCCTTGGGGGGTGGGGCTGGCCAACTTCGTCCGCCGGACTCGGAATGGCGCGAGACTTTCTGAGCAGCCTCCGTGTGCCAAAAATAGGCCGCGGGCACAGCCACGTAAAAATAAGCCCCGAAGGTCCGTCCCCAAGTTCGTCCGCGCCAAAATGCCCAAGCGGGTGGGCTATAGCCTTAGGGTGAGGGTGGCCAACTTCGTCCGCGGACTCGGAATGGGGCAGAGACTTTGCAGCGGCCTATGTGTGCCACAAAATTGCGCAGCCACAGCCGCGCATACAAATAAGCCCCGAAGGTCCCGTCCCCAAGTTCGTCCCGCGAAATGCCCAAGCGGGTGGGCTATACCCTTGGGGAGGGCTGGCCAACTCGTCCGCCGGACTCGGAATGGGGTGAGACTGCGAGCGCCCTCCGTGTGCCCAAAAAATAGGCCATGAACAGCGGCCCCCAAAAATAAGCCCACGAAGGTCCAGTACCCAAGTTCGTCCGCCTTAATGCCCAAAAAGCGGGTGGGCTATAGCCTTGGGGAGGGCTGGCCAACCGTCTGCGGACTCGGAATGGGGCGAGACTGCGAGCAGCCTCCGTGTGCCAAAAATAGCGCCACGGAGCCGCGCCAAAATAAGCCCCGAAGGTCCCGTCCCAAAGTTAAGTCCGTAAATGCCCAAAAAGCGGGTGGGCTATGGCCTTGGGGAGGGCTGGCAGCAATCCAGCTGGACTCGGAATGGGGCGAGACTGCGGCGCGTTCCGTGTGACAAAAATAGGCCATAGGCACAGCTGCGCCCAAAATAAGCCCCGAAGGTCCACGTCCCTAAGTTCGTCGCCCAAAAATGTCAAAAAACGGGTGGGCTATCGCCTTCAGGGGAGGGCTGGCCCACCGTCCGCCGGACTCGGAATGGGGCGAGACTTTCAGTGCCCTCCGTGTGCCAAAAAAAGCAGGCACAGCCGCGCAAAAATAAGCCCCGAAGGTCCGTCCCCAAGTTCGTCCGCCGCAAAAATGCCCAAAAGCGGGTGGGCTATAGCCTTGGGTGGAGGGCTGGCCAATCCGCGGACTCGGAATGGGCGAGACTTTGTGGCGCCCTCCGTGTGCCAAAAATAGGCTTGCACAGCACTGGCAAAAATAAACCCCGAAGGTCCCGTCCCCAAGTTCGTCCGCCATGCATAAAATGCCCAAAAGCGGGTGGGCTATAGCCTTGGGGAGGGCTGGCCAAATTCATCCGCTGGACTCGGAATGGGCGAGACTTTGAGCACCCTCCGTGTGCAAAACTAGGCTGCGCGCTCAATCGCGCCCAAAAATAAGCCCCGAAGGTCCGTCCCCAAGTTCGTCCGCCTCAAAATCCCAAAAAGCGGGTGGGCTATAGCCTTGGGGAGGGCTGGCCAACTGTCCACCGGACTCGGAATGGGGCGAGACTTTGCAGCGCCCTTCGTGTGCCAAAACTAGGCCGTGGACACAGCTGCGCCCAAAAATAAGCCCCGAAGGTCCGTCCCCAAGTTCGTCCACGCCAGATGCCCCAAAAAAGCGGGTGGGCTATAGCCTTGGGTGGAGGAGCTGGCCAACCGTCCGCGGACTCGGAATGGGGCGAGACTTTGCAGCACCCTCCGTGTGCGAAAAATAGAGCACAAGCGCCCAAATAAACCCCGAAGGTCCCATCCCCAAGTTCGTCCACCGCAAAAATGCCCAAAAAGCGGGTGGGCTATAGCCTTGGGAGGGGAGCCAAATTCGTCCGCTGGACTCGGAATGGGGCGAGACTTTGAGCGCCTCCATGTGCCAAACATAGGCTGTAGCGCTCAGCCGTGCCCAAAATAAGCCCCGAAGGTCCCGTCCCCAAGTTCGTCCTAAAAATGCCCAAAAACGGGTGGGCTATAGCCTTGGGGGAGGGCTGGCCAAATCCGCGGACTCGGAATGGGTCGAGACCTTGCGAGCGCTCTCCGTGTGCCAAAAATAGGCCATGGACTCAGCCGCAACCAAAAATAGGCCCCCGAAGGTCCCGTCCCCAAGTTCGTCGAACGCAAAAATGCCCAAAAAACGGGTGGGCTATAGCCTTGGGGGGAGGGGCTGGCCAACTTCGTCCGCCGGACTCGGAATGGGCGAGACTTTGCGAGTGCCCTCCATGTGCCAAAAATAGGCCACAGGCACAGTGCCCAAAAATAAGCCCACGAAGGTCCCGTACCAAGTTCGTCCGCAAAAATGCCCAAAAGCGGGTGGGCTATATCTGGCCAACTCGGACTCGGAATGGGGCGCCCTCCATGTAGTCCCCAAGTTCGTGGTGGCTATAGCCTTGGGGAGGGCTGGCCAACTCCGCGGAATGGTGAGACTTTCGCGCCCTGATGCCTCCAAAAGTGTGGCGGGCTGGCAAAAATAAATGAGGCGAGACTCGCGCGGGCACAGAAAATAAGCCCCGAAGGTCGGAGTAAATCGCCTCTGCCCAAACGGGTGGGCTATAGCCTTAGGAGCGGCTGGCTAATCACGGACTCAGAATGGGCGAGACTGCGGCGCCCTCCGTGTGCCAAAACTAGGCCGCGGGCAAAATAAATCCCAGAAGGTCCCGTCCCCAAGTTCGTCCGCCAGCTTAAATGCCCCAGCAGGCTATAGCAGGGAGGGCTAGCCAACCGGACTCGGAATGGGGCGAGACTTTACGGCGCCCTCCGTGTGCAAAGATGAGGCCAGCTGGCACAGCCCTAAATAATCCCCGAAGGACCCGTCCCAAGTTCGTCCGCGCAAAAATGCCCAAAAGCGTGTGGCTATAGCCTTGGGGAGGGGCTGGCCGCTTCGTCCGCGGACTCGGAATGGGGCGAGACATTACGGCGGCGTTCCGTGTGACAAAAATAGGCCACAGGCACGCGCCCAAAATAAACCCCTGAAGGTCCCGTCCCGTTCGTCCGCCGCAAAATGCGAAAAAGCGGGTGGGCTATAGCCTTGGGGGAGGGCTGGCCAACTAAATCGTCCCGGACTCGGAATTGGGCGAGACTTTGCGGCGCCCTCCGTGTGCCAAAAATAGGCAGCAGGCACAGCAGCGCCAAAAATCTTGAAGGTCCGTCCCCAAGTTCGTCCGCCGCAAAATGCCCAAAAAGCAGGTGGGCTATAGCCTTGGGGAGGGGCTGGCCAACTTCGTTCCGGACTCGGAATGGGGCGAGACTTTGCGGCGCCCTCCGTGTGCCAAAAATAGGCCGCTGGCACAGCCGCCCAAAAATAAGCCCCGAGGTCCCGTCCCCAAGTTCGTCGCCAGTAAAATGCCCCACGGGTGGGCTATAGCCTTGGTGGAGGCTGCCAACTAAATCCCGGACTCGGAATGGGGCGAGACTTTGCGGCGCCCTCCGTGTGCCAAAAATAGGCATGAGCACAACGCGCCCAAAAATAAACCCAGAAGGTCCGTCCCCAAGTTCGTCAGCATAAAAATGCCCTTTAAGAACGGGTGGGCTATATGGCAGGGAGGGGCTGGCCAAGTCGTCCGCTGGGCTCGGAATGGGGCGAGACTTTGCGAGCACCCTCCGTGTGCCAAAACTAGGCTGCGCGCTCAGCCGCGCCCAATAAGCCCCGAAGGTCCGTCCCCAAGTTCGTCCGCCTCGGAAATCCCCCAGCGGGTGGGCTATAGCCTTGGGGGAGGGCTGGCCAACTGTCACGGACTGGAATGGGCGAGACTTTGCGGCGCCCCGTGTACAAACTAGGCCGTGGCACAGTTCGCGCCAAAATAAGCCCCAGGTCCCGTCCCCAAGTTCGTCCACCGCAGATGCCCAAAAATGGGTGGGCTATAGCCTTAGGTGGAGGAGCTGGCAGCAACTCTTATCCGCGGACTCGGAATGGGAGACCAGCAGCGTTCCGTGTGACAAAAATAGGCCACAAGCATAGCCGCACCCAAAAATAAGCCCCAGGTCCCATCCCTAAGTTCGTCCGCAAAATGCGAAAAAAGCGGGTGGGCTATAGCCTTGGGAGGAGGGCTGGCCAACCGTCCGCCCGGACTCGGAATGAGGCGAGACTTTGCGAGCACCCTCCGTGTGCGAAAAATGAGCCACAAGCACAACGCGCCCAAAAATAAACCCCGAAGGTCCCGTCCCCAAGTTCGTCCTGCAAAATGCCCAAGCGGGTGGGCTATAGCCTTGGGGAGGGCTGGCAAATTCCGTCCGCTGGACTCGGAATGAGGCGAGACTTTGCAGGCGCACTCCGTGTGCCAAACATAGGCTGCGCGCTCAGCCGTGCCCAAAAATAAGCCCCGAGGTCCGTCCCCAAGTTCGTCCAAAAATGCCCAAAAAGCGGGTGGGCTATAGCTTGGGAGGAGGCTAATAAATCGCGGACTCGGAATGGAGTCGAGACCTTGCGGCGCTCTCCGTGTGCCAAAAATAGGCCATGGGCTCAGCCGCAAAAAATAGGCCCCGAAGGTCCCGTCCCAAGTTCGTGAGCAAAAATGCCCAAAAGCGGGTGGGCTATGGCAGCAGGGGAGGGGCTGGCCGACTTCATCCGCCCGGTCTCGGAATGGGCGAGACTGCGAGTGCCCTCCATGTGCCAAAAATAGGCTGCGGGCACAGCCACCCTTAAAAATAAGCCCCGAAGTCCCGTCCCCAAGTTCGTCCGCCGCAAAATGCCCAAAAAAGCGGGTGGGCTATAGCCTTGGGGAGGGCTGGCCAACTTCGTCCGCGGACTCGGAATGGGGTGAGACTTTTGCAGCGCCCTCCGTGTGCCACAAAAAGGCCGCAGGCACAGCCTCGCCCAAAATAAGCCCCGAAGGTCCGGTCCCCAAGTTCGTCCGCCTCAAAAATGCCCAAAAGCGGGTGGGCTATAGCCTTGGGGAAGCGGCTGGCCTTCGTCCGCCGGACTCGGAATGGGCGAGACTTGCAGCGCCCTCCGTGTGCCAAAACTTAGGCCGCGGCACGCCGCCAAAATATGGCGGTCCCGTCCCCAAGTTCGTCCGCGCTTAAATACCCCTAAAAGCGGGTGGGCTATAGCCTTGGGAGGCTAGCCTTCGTCCGCGGACTCGGAATGGGCGAGACTTTCTGAGCGCCCTCCGTGTGCCAAAGATAGGCCGCTGGCACAGCTGCGCCTAAATATCCCAGGACCCGTCCCCAAGTTCGTCCGCCGCAAAATGCCCAAAAGCGGTGGGCTATAGCCTTAGGGAGGGCTGGCCAACTTCGTCCGCCGGACTCGGAATGGGACGAGACATTGCGAGCGCGTTCCGTGTGACAAAAATAGGCCACAGGCACAGCCGCGCCCAAAAATAAACCCCCGAAGGTCCGTCCTAAGTTGTCCGCGCAAAAATGCGAAAAAACGGGTGGGCTATAGCCTTGGGGGAGGGCTGGCCAACCGTCCCTTGGACTCGGAATGGGACGAGACTTTGCGCAGCGCCCTCCGTGTGCCAAAAATAGGCGCAGGCACAGCGCCCAAAATAAGCCCGAAGGTCCGTCCCCAAGTTCGTCCGCCGCAAAAATGCCCAAGCGGGTGGGCTATAGCCTTGGGGGAGGGCTGGCCAACACCAACTCGTCCGCCGGACTCGGAATGGGGCGAGACTTTGCGGCGCCCTCCGTGTGCCAAAAATAGGCCCGCAGTACAGCCGCGCCCAAAATAAACCCCGAAGGTCCGTCCCCAAGTTCATCCGCCGCAAAATGCCCAAAAAGCGGGTGGGCTATAGCCTTGGGGAGGGCTGGCCAAATTCGTCACGCCCAGGACTCAGAATGGGGACGAGACTTTGCGGCCCGGCCTCCGTGTGCAAAAAATAGGCTGCGCGCACAGCCCAAAAATAAGCCCCGAAGGTCCCGTCCCAAAGTTAAACCACAAAATGCCCAAAAGGGTGGGCTATAGCCTTAGGGAGGGCTGGCCAAATTCGTCCGCCGGACTCGGAAGAGGCGAGACTGCTTGTGGCGCTCTCCGCGTGCCAAAAATAGGCCATGGGCTCAGCCGCGCCCAAAAATAGGCCCCCGAAGGTCCCGTCCCCAAGTTCGTCGAACGCAAAAATGCCCAAAAAACGGGTGGGCTATAGCCTGGTGGGGAGGGGCTGGCCGACTTCACCCGCGGTCTCGGAATGGGGCGAGACTTTGCGAGCACCTCCATGTGCAAAAATAGGCCGCGAGCACAGCCGCGCCCAAAAATAAACCCGAAGGTCCCGTCCCCAAGTTCGTCCGCGCAAAAATGCCCAAAAAAGCGGGTGGGCTATGGCCTTGGGGAGGGCTGGCCAAATTCATCGCTGGACTCGGAATGGGCGAGACTGCGGCGTCCTCCGTGTGCCAAAAATAGGCTCGCGCTGGCGCCCAAAAATAAGCCCCGAAGGTCCCGTCCCCAAGTTCGTCCACGCAAAATGCCCAAGCGGTGGGCTATAGCCTTGCCAGGTGGAGAGGCTGGCAATCCCGGACTCGGAATGGGGCGAGACTTTGCGAGCGCTCTCCGTGTGCCAAAAATAGGCCATGGGCTCAGCCGCGCCCAAAAATAGGCCCCCGAAGGTCCCGTCCCAAGTTCGTCGACATAAAAATGCCCAATAGCGGGTGGGCTATAGCCTTGGGGAGGGGCTGGCCGACTACCATCCGCCGGTCTCGGAATGGGCGAGACTTTGCGGCGCCCTCCATGTGCCAAAAATAGGCCACGGGCACAGCCGTCCCCAAAAATAAGCCAGAAGGTCCGTACCCAAGTTCGTAAAATGCCCGAAAAAAGCGGGTGGGCTATAGCCTTGGGGGAGGGGCTGGCCAACGTCTGCGGACTCGGAATGGGGCGAGACTTTTCAGAGCAGCCTCCGTGTGCCAAAAATGAGCCACTGACACAGCCGCGCCAAAAATAAGCCCCGAAAGTCCCGTCCCCAAGTTCGTCCGCCGCAATGCCCAGCGGGTGGGCTGTAGCCAGGGAGGGCTGGCGACCTTCGTCTGGCGGACTCGGTCTGGGCGGTGACTTTGCGTGCGCCCTCCGTGTGCCAAAAATAGGCCGTGGGCACAGCCGCACCCAAAAATAAGCCCCGAAGGTCCGTCCCCAAGTTCGTCCTTGCAAAAATGACCGAAAAATGGGTGGGCTTTAGCCTTCGGGAGGGCTGGCCCGTCCATGGACTCGGAATGGGGCAAGACTTTGCGATCGCCCTCCGTGTGCCAAAAATAAAGGGGCTGGCAGCGGGCACGGCGGCGCGCCAAAAAGCCCCGAAGGTCCCGTCCCCAAGTTTCGTCCATGGCTTAAATGCCCAGCGGGTGGGCTATAGCCTTGGGGAGGGCTGGCCAACAAATCCACGGACTCGGAATGGGCGAGACTGCGAGCGGCCTCCGTGTACCAAAACTAGGCCCGCAGGCACAACCGCGCCCAAATAAGCCCCGAAGGTCCCGTCCCAAGTTCGTCCGTAAAATGCCCAAAAGCGGGTGGGCTATAGCCTTGGGAGGGCTGGCCCACTTCGTCCGCCAGACTCGGAATGGGCGAGACTTTGAGTGCTGTCCGTGTGGTAAAAAGGCTGCGGGCACAGCCGCGCAAAAATAAGCCCCTTGGTCCCGTCCCCAAGTTTGTCCGCCGCAAAAATGCCCAAAAAACGCCTCGGCTAAAACCTATGGGGGAGTGGCTGGCCAACTTCGTCCGCAGGACAAGGAATGGGGCAAGACTTTAAGAGCTCCCTCACAGTGCCAAAAAAAGGCCACGGGCACAGCGGTGCCGAAAAATAAGCCCCCGAAGGTCCGTCCCACAAGTTCGTCCGCCTTGAAATGCCGAAAAATGGGTGGGCTATAGCCTTGGGAGGGCTGGCCAACTTCGTCCGCGGACTCGGAATGGGCGAGACTGCAGCGCCCTCCGTGTGCGACAAATAGGCTGCTTGGGCACAGCCGCACCCAAAAATAAGCCCCAGAGTCCGTCCCCAAGTTCGTCCGCCGAAATGCCAGAAAAAGCGGGTGGGCTATAGCCTTGGGGAGGGGTTGGCTGTAACCGTCCGCCGGACTCGGAATGGGGCGAGACTTTGCAAGCGGCCCCGTGTGCCAAAAATAGGCGCGTATAGAGCCGCCCAAAAATAAGCCCCGAAGGTCCGTCCCAAGATTCGTCCGCGCAAAATGCCCAGCGGGGGCTATAGCCTTGGGGAGGGGGGTAGCAAATCGCGGACTCGGAATGGGAGACTTTGCGGCGCCCTCCGTGTGCCAAAAATAGGCGCGGACACAGCCGCGCCCAAAAATAAGCCCGAAGGTCCCATCCCCAGTTCGTCCCCATGCATAAAATGCCCAAAACCGGTTGGGCTATAGCCTTGGGGGAGGGCGGCCAACCGTCCGCTGGACTTGGAATGGGACGAGACTTTACAGTGCCCTCCGTGTGCCAAAAAATAGGCCACGAGGCAAAGCGGCCCAAAATCCCCAAGCCCCCAGGTGGGGGAGAGGCGGGCCGCCCGTCCCCCAAGTGCAAATAGACGCGGCCAAGCAGCGCCAAATAGCCCAGTCCCGTCTCTCCAAAAAATGCCCAAAAAAGCGGGTGGGCTATAGCCTTGGGGGAAGGTCCAGGGCTGGCCAACCTTGGACTCGAAGATTCGTGGGCGAGACTCCGAGCGCCCTCCGTGTGTGCGTGGGGTGCAAAAAAATAGGCCAGCGGGCACAGCCGTGCCAGGGTAAGCCCTCAGAGCCAACTTCGTCCTGTCCCAAGTTCGTCATGCCCAAAATGCCCGAACAAAGCAGGTGGGACTCGAAATACTTTCCGAGCGCCTCCTGCAAAAAATGGGGGAGCGGGGCTGTTCGCCGGCGCCAGCCGGACTCGGAATGGAGCAAGACTTTGCGAGCACCCTCAGCGTGCCAAAAATATGCCTTGAACGCGCAGCCTTAAAAATAAGCCCCGAAGGTCCGTCCCCAAGTTCGTCCGCCCAAAATGCCCATAAAATGTGGGCTATAGCCTTGGGGGAAGCGGCTGGCCAACAAATCCGCCCGGACTCGGAATGGGGCGAGACTTTGCGAGCGCCCTCCGCGTGCAAAAATAGGCAGCGGGCAAGGCGCGCTCAAAAATAAGCCCCGAAGGTCCCGTCCCCAAGTTCGTCCGCCCATGCCCATAAAATGTGTGGGCCCAGCTTTGGGTGGGCTGACTTTGTGGCGCCCTCCGTGCAGGGGAGGCTCCCCCTTCGTCCAAAAATGCCGGAGGTGGGCTATAGCCGGAATGGGGCCGAGACTTTGCGAGCGCTATCCGTATAGTAAAAATAGACGCCCAGGCTGAGCCCAAAAATAAGCCCCCGAAGGTCCCGTCCCCAAGTTTGTCCACAAAATGCCCAAAAGCGGTTGGGCTATAGCCTTGGGGAGGGGCTGTGCTTTCGTCCGCGGACTTGGAATGGGGCGAGACACTGCGAGCACCCTCCGTGTGCCACAAATAGGCCGCGGCAGAGCCGCCAAAAATAAGCCCCGAAGGTCCCGTCCCCAAGTTCGTGCGCACAAAATGCCCAAAAACAGGTGGGCTATAGCCTTGGGGAGGGGCTGGCCAACTGTCCGCGGACTCGGAATGGGGCGAAATTTCCAGCACCCTCCGTGTAAAAAATAGGCCACGGGCACAGCTGCACCAAAAATAAGCCCCCGAAGGTCCCGTCCCCAAGTCGTCGTCCTTGTAAATGCCCAAAACGGGTGGGCTATAGCCTTGGGGGAGGGCTGGCTCCACTCGTCGCGGAGTCGGAATGGGGCGAGACTTTCACTGCGCCGTCCGTGTGGTAAAAATAGGCAGCTGGTACAGCCGGGCCCAAAAAATAAGGCCCCAAAGGTCCCGTCCCCCAAGTTCGTCCACAAATGCCCAAAAAAGCGGGTGGGCTATAGCCTTGGGGGAGGGGCTGGCCAACCGTCCGCCGGACTCGGAATGGGGCGGACTTTCCGAGCACCCTCCATGTGCAAAAATAGGCAGCGGGCACAGCCGCGCCCAAAAATAAACCCGAAGGTCCCGTCCCCAAGTTCGTCCGCCATGAAAAATGCAGAAAAAGCGGGTGGGCAATAGCGCTTGGGAGTGGGCTGGCCAACTTCGTCCGCGGACTCAGATAGGGTGAGACTTTGCGGCCTCCGTGTGCAAAAAACCAAAATAGCCACGTACAATCGTACCAAAAATAAGCCCTGAGGCCCCGTCCCCAAGTTCCGTCGCCATGCAAAAATGCCCAAAAAGCGGGTGGGCTATAGCCTTGAGGAGGGCTGGCCCGCCGTCCGCCGGACTCGAAATGGGGTGAGACTTTCGCGGCGCCTTCCGTGTGAAAAAATAGGCCCAGAGCACAGCCGCGCCCAAAATAAGTCCTCGAAGGTCCGTCCCCAAGTTTGTCCGCCGCAAAATGCCCAAAACTAAGCGGGTGGGCTATAGCCTTGGGGAGGGCTGGCCAACTTCTTCCGCCGGACTCGGAATGGGGCGAGACTTGGCGGCGGCCTCCGTGTACTAAAAATAGGGCCCAGGCACAGGCGCACCCAATAATAAGCCCGAAGGTCCGTCCCAAGTTCGTCCGCCTTGCAAAATGCCCAAAAAGCGGGTGGGCTATAGCCTTGGGGGAGAGGCTGGCCAACTTCGTCCGCGGACTCGGAAAGGCGAGACTGCGGGCGCCCTCCGTGTGCCAAAAATAGGCCGAGGGCACAGCCGCGCCCCAAAATAAGCCCCGAATGTCCCGTCCCCAAGTTCGTCGCAGCAAAAATGCCCAAAAGCGGGTAGGCTATAGCCTTGGGGTGGAGGGCTGGCCAACTTCGTCCGCGGACTCGGAATGGGGCGACACTTTATGAGCGGCCTCCGTGTGCCAAAAATAGGCCACGGGCACAGCTTCGCCCAAAAATAAGCCCCCGAAGGTCCCGACCCAAGTTCGTCCGCCGCAAAAATGCCCAAAAAACGGGTGGGCTATAGCCTTGGGGGGAGGGGCTGGCCATGTTCGGTCCGCGGACTCGGAATGAGGCGAGACTGCAGCGCCCTCCGTGTGCCAAAAATAGGCTACGGTCATAGCCGCGCCCAAAAATAAGCACCCGAAGGTCCGGTCCCCAAGTTCGTCTCACAAAATGCCCAAAAACGGGTGGGCTATAGCCTTGGGGAGGGGCTGGCCATGTTCGTCCGCGGACTCGGAATGGGGCGAGACTGCGAGCGCCCTCCGTGTACCAAAAATAGGCTACGGTCATAGCAGCGCCCAAAAATAAGCACCGAAGGTCGGTCCCCAAAGGATTCGTCTGCCGCAAAAATGCCCAAAAAACGGGTGGGCTATAGCCTTGGGGTGAGGGGCTGGCCAAGTTCGTCCGCCGGACTCGGAATGGGGGAGACTTTCCGAGCGCCCTCCGTGTGCGAAAAATAGGCCGCGGGGCACAGCTGCGCCCAAAAATAACCCCCGAAGTCCCGTCCCAAGTTCGTCCGCCAGCAAAAATGCCCAAAAAGCGGGTGGACTATAGCCTTGGAGGAGGGCTGGCCTTCGTCCGCGGACTCGGAATGGGCGAGACTTTGCGAGCGCCGTCCGTGTGGTAAAAATAGACGCGGGCACAGCCAGAGCCCAAAATAAGGCCCCAAAGGTCCCGTCCCCAAGTTAGATCGTCCACTTGCAAAAATGCCAAAAAAGCGGGTGGGCTATAGCCTTGGGGGAGGGGCTGGCCAACTTTGTCCGTCGGACTCGGAATGGGAGGCGACACTTTGCGAGGGGCCTCCGAACTATGTGCCAAAAATTGTACGGTCGCAGCCGCTCATAAAAATAAGCCCACGAAGGTTCCGTCCCCAAGTTCGTCCACGCCCAAAAATGCCCAAGCGGGTGGGCTATAGCCTTGGGTGGAGGGGCTGGCCAACTAAATCCGCCGGACTCGGAATGGAGACCGAGACTGCGAGCGCCCTCCAGTGTTTCCAAAAATAGGCCACGGTCACAGCGCTCCCAAAAATAAGCCCCGAAGGTCCCGTCCCCAAGTTCGCCCGCCACAAAATGACCAAAAGCGGGTGGGCTATGGCAGCAGGGGGGAGGGCCAACTTTCGTCCGCGGACTCGGAATGGGCCGACACTTTACGGCGGCCTCCGTGTGCAAAAATAGGCCATGGGCACAGCTTCGCCCAAAAATAAGCCCCCGAATGTCCCGACCCAAGTTCGTCATACGCAAAAATGCCCAAAAGCGGGTGGGCTATAGCCTTGGGGAGGGCTGGCCATGTTCGATCCGCCGGACTCGGAATGGGCGAGACTTTGCGGCGCCCTCCGTGTGCTAAAAATAGGCTACGGTCTGCGCCCAAAAATAAGCACCCGAAGGTCGGTCCCACAAGTTCGTCTGCGTAAAAATGCCCAAAAGCGGGTGGGCTATAGCCTTGGGGAGGGCTGGCCGCCCAATCCGCCCGGACTCGAATGGGGCGAGACTTCTGCGCCCGTCCGTGTGGTAAAAATAGACGCAGGCACAGCCGGGCCCAAAAATAAGGCCCCAAAGGTCCCGTCCCCAAGTTCGTCCGCGTGCAAAAATGCCCAAAAGCGGGTGGAAGGGGCTATAGCCTTGGGGGAGGGCTGGCCTTGCTAAATCCGCGGACTCGGAATGGGGCGAGACTTTCGAGCTCCCTCCATGTGCAAAAAAATAGACGCGGGCACAGCCGCGCCCAAAAATAAGCTTGGTCGAAGGTCCGTCCCAAGTTCGTCCACCGCAAAAATGCCGAAAGCGGGTGGGCAATAGCCTTGGGGAGGGCTAGCCAACCAAATCCGCCGGACTCGGAATGGGGCGAGACTTTGCAGGCGGCCTCCGTGTACCAAAAATAGGCCCGCAGGCACAACCGTGCCCAAAAATAAGCTTGAAGGCCCCGTCCCCAAGTTCGTCCGCGCAAAATGCCCTTAAAAGCGGGTGGGCTATAGCCTTGGGGGAGGGCTGGCCCAGCAAATCCGCGGACTCGAAATGGGGTGAGACTTCGAGGCCTTCCGTGTGGTAAAAATAGGCCCACGGGCACAGCGCGCCCAAAATAAGTCCTCGAAGGTCCCGTCCCCAAGTTCGTCCACCGCAAAAATGCGCCTGCAAAAGCAGGTGGGCTATAGCAGCCTTGGGGAGGGGCTAGCTTCTTCCGCGGACTCGGAATGGGGCGAGACTTGGCGGCCCGGCCTCCGATGTGATAAAAATAGGCCGCGGGCACAGGCGCGCCCAAAAATAAGCCCCGAGGTCCCGTCCCCAAGTTCGTCCGCCCAAAAAAATACCCAAAAAAAAGCGGGTGAAGGCTATAGCCTTGGGGGAGGGCTGGCCAACCGTCCGCGGACTCGGAAAGGGCGAGACTGCGGCGCCCTCCGTGTGCCAAAAATAGACCGCGGGCACAGCATGCCCTTAAAAATAAGCCCAGAAGGTCCGTCCCAAGTTCGTCCGCCGCAAAAATGCCCAAGCGGGTGGGCTATAGCCTTGGCGGGAGGGCTGGCCCCGCTGATCCCCGGACTCGGAATGGGGGCAGAGACTGCTGAAAGCGGCCTCTGTGTGCGAAAAATAGGCCCGTGGACACAGCCGCAAAAATAAGCCCCGAAGGTCCCGTCCCCAAGTTCGTCGCAGCAAAAATGCCTGGGTGGGCATAGCCTTGGGGAGGGCTGTGCTCATCCGCCGGACTCGGAATGGGGCGAGACTTTGTGGCGCCATCCAGTGTGCCAAAAATAGGCCGATGTGCTTGCAGCGCTCATAAAAATAAGCCCCGAGTCCGTCCCCAAGTTCGTCCACATACTTAAAAATGACAAAAAAGCGGGTGGGCTATAGCCTTGGGGGAGGGCTGCAGCCAACTGTCCGTCGGACTCGAATAGGCGACACTTTGCGGCGACCTCCGTGTGCCCAAGATTGGTAGCCACAGGCACAGCTGTGCCCAAAAATAAGCCCCGAAGGTCCGCCCCCAAGTTCGTCCGCCAAATAAAAATGCCCAAAAAGCGGGTGGGCTATAGCCTTCAGGGGGAGGGCTGGCCAAGTTCGTCATCGCCCGGACTCGGGAGTGGGACCAGACTTTGCGAGCACCCTCCGTGTGCCCAAAATGAGCCCAGGCACAGCCTACGCCAAAAAATAAGAGCCCGAGTCCGGTCCCCAAAGTTCGTCCACCGCTAAAATGCCCAAAAAAGCGGGTGGGCTATAGCCTTGGGGAGGGGCTGGCCATGTTAAATCCAGCCGGACTCGGAATGAGGCGAGACTTTGCGGGAGAAGCCCTCCGTGTGCCAAAAATATGAGCCGCGGGCACATCCGTACCCAAAAAAGTTCCCGAGTCCCGTCCCCAAGTTCGTCCGTCGGACTCGGAATGGCGAGACTTTGCTGGACGCCCTCCGTGTTCCAAAAATAGACGCGGTCGGCGGTCCCAAAATAAGCCCCGAAGGTCCGTCCCCAAGTTAGCCCGCCAAAAATGACCAGCGGTTGGGCTATAGCCTTGGGGGGGGGCTCAGCGACAAATCCGCCCGGTTTCGGAATGGGATGACACTTTCTGGCGGCCTCCGTGTGCCAAAAAATAGGCCACGGGCACACCCTTGGCTTAGCCAAAAATAAGCCCCGAAGGTCAGTCCCCAAGTTCGTCTGCCGCAAAAATGCCCAAAAGCAGGTGGGCTATAGCCTTGGGAGGAGCTGGCCAAGTTCGTCCGCGGACTCGGAATGGGGGCGAGACTTTTCGAGCACCCTGCGTGTAGGCACAGCCATGCCCAAATAAAGCGCCCGAGTCCGTCCCCAAGTTCGTCCGCGCAAAAATGCCCAAAAAAGCGGGTGGGAAACTCGGCCTTGGGGGAGGGCTGGCCAAGAACCTGATCGCGGACTCGGAATGAGGCGAGAACTTTGAGCACCCTGCGTGTGTGCCAAAATAGGCTGCGAGGCACAGCCGTGTCAAAAATAGAAGTGCCCGAAGGTCCCGTCCCCAAGTTCTTCCGCCGCAAAAATGCCCACTTGAAGCGGGTGGGCTATAGCCTTGGGGGAGGGCTGGCCAAGTCGTCCAATCGGACTCGGAATGGGGCGAGACTGCGGCGCCCTCAAATGTGTACCAAAAATAGGCATGGTACAGCCGCACCCAAAAAAAAAAGTGCCCGAAGGTCCGTCCCAAGTTAAATCCTCCCATGAAAAATGTTAGCCAAAAAGCGAGTGGGCTAAAGCAGCGCGGGAGGGCTGGCCAGTTCGTCCGCCGGACTCGGAATGGGCGAGAATTTGCGGCGCCCTCCGTGTGCCAAATAGGCTACAGACACAGCCGCACCCAGAAATAATCGCCGCCCAAGGTCCCGTCCCCAAGTTCGTCATATAAAAATGCCCAAAAATTGGTGGGCTATAGCTTGGGGAGGGCTGGCCAAGTTCGACCGCCGGACTCGGAATGGGCGAGACTTCTGCCGAGACCCTCCGTGTGCCAAAAATAGGCCGTGGGCACAGCCGCACCCAAAAATAGCGCCTGAAGGTCCGTCCCCAAGTTAGTCGCTGCAAAAATGCCCGAAAAACAGGTGGGCTATAGCCTTGGGGAGGGCTGGCAGAACAAGATTAAGTCCGCGGACTCAGAGATAGAGGCGAGACTTTGCGCAGGCGCCCTCCGTGTGGAGGCACAGCCATGCCCAAAAATAAGCGCCCGAAGGTCCCGTCCCCAAGTTAGAGTCCGCCGCAAAAATGTACCCCATTATAAGCGGGTGGGCTACAGACCTTGGGGGAGGAGCTGGCCAAGTAAATCCGCGGACTCCGGAATGGGGCGAGACACCCACCTAGCAATACGTAACTGGGCGAGACCTTCTGACGCCCTCTGTGTGCCACCAAATAGGCTCTTGAGCACAGCCGCGCCCAAAAATATACACCAGGTCCGTCCCCAAGTTAAATCCGCCCGCAAAAATGCCCAAAAAGCGGGTGGGCTATAGCCTTGGGGAGAGGGGCTGGCCAAGTTCGTCCGCCGGACTCAGATGATGAGACTTTATGAAACGCCCTCCATTATTGCCAAATAGGCCCACAGGCACAGCACTGTAAAAATAATAAGCCCCGAGTCCGTCCCCAAGTTCGTCCGCCTTGAAAATGCCCAGCAGGGTGGGCTATAGCCTTGGGGAAGCGGCTGGCCAGTTCGTCCGCGGTTCAGAATGGGCGCGAGACTGCGAGTGCCCTCAAGTGAGCCAAAAATAGGCCCTTGGGCACAGCCGCGCCCAAAATAGGCCCGAAGGTCCCATCCCCAAGTTCGTCCTTCAAAAATGCCCAAGCGGGTGGGCTATAGCCCCTTGGGGGGAGGGGCCTGTCAACTTCGTCCGCCACTCTCGGAATGGGGCGAAACTTTGCGAGCGCTCTCCGTGTGCCAAAAATAGACGCGGGCACAGCTGAACCCAAGCAAGCCCCGAATGTCCCGTCCCCAAGTTAGTCACGCAAAAATGCCCAAAAGCGGGTGGGCTATGGCAGGGGGGAGGGCCTGTCAGCAAATCGCCACTCTCGGAATGGGGGTGAGACTTTGCGGCGCTCTCTGTGTGCCAAAAATAGACCTTGGGCACAGCCGCTGCCCAAAATAAGCCCCCAAGAAGGTCCCGTCCCCAAGTTCGTCCGCATAAAAATTCCCAAAAAAATGGGTGGGCTATAGTCTTGGGCGGAGGGCTACTGCCAACTAATCCCGCCACTCTCGGAATGGGGCGAGACTTTGCAGCGCTCTCCATGTGGCAAAAATGGGCCCTTGGGCACAGTCGCACCAAAAATAAGCCCCCGAAGGTCACGTCCCCAAGTTCGTCCGCCAGCAAAAATGCCCAAGCGGGTGGGCTATTGCCTTGTGGGGGAGGGGCTGGCCAAGTTCCTCGCCCCGGACTGGAATGGGGCGAGACTCGCAGTGCCCTCCGTGGGCCAAAAATGAGCCGTGGGCATGGCCGCGCCCAAAAAAAAGCGCCGAAGGTCCGTCCCCAATTTCGTCCGCCACCAAAAATGCCCATGGGTGGGCTATAGCCTTCAGGGGAGGGCTGGCCAGCTTCGTCCGCGGACTCGGAATGGGGCGAGACTTTGCAGTGCCTCCGTGTGCCAGAAATGAGCCACAGGCACAGCCACCCAGTCAAAAACCAGCCCCGAAGGTCCGTCCCCAGTTCGTCCGCGCCAAAAATGCCCAAAAGCGTGTGGGCTATGGCAGGGGGAGGGCTGGCCAGACCGTCCGTCGGACTCGGAATAGGCGGGAACTGCGGCGCCCTCCGTGTGAAAAAAATGACCGCAGGCACAGCCGTACCCAAAAAAGTGCCAGAAGGTCCCGTCCCCAAGTTCGTCCTCCATAAATGCCACTTGGGTGGGCTATAGCCTTGGGGAGGGGCTGGCAAGTTTGTCCACCCGGACTCGGAATGGGGCGAGACTACGGCGCCCTCCATGTGCCAAAAATACACCGTGGGCACAGCCGCGCCCAAAAATAAGCCCCCGAAGGACCCGTCCCCAAGTTCGTCAAACGCAAAAATGGCCAAAAAACGGGTGGGCTAAAGCCTTGGCGGGAGGGGCCGGCCAAGTTCGTCCGCCGGACTCGGAATGGGGCGAGAATTTGCGAGCGCCCTCCGTGTGCCAAAAATAGGCTGAAGGCACAGCCGCACCAAAATAAAAGCGCCCCAAGGTCCACGTCCACAAGTTCTTCCACTTGCAAAAATGCCCAAAAGCGGGTGGGCTATAGCCTTGGGGGAGGGCTGTAAGTTCGTCACCCGGACTCGGAATGGGCGAGACTTTGGGAGAGCCGTGTGCCAAAAAAATAGACGCGGGCACAGCCGCACAAAAATAAGCGCCCGACGGTCCCATCCCGGTTAAATCCGCGCGAAAATGCCCAGCGGGTGGGCTATAGCCTTGGGGGAGGGGCTGGCGGGAGTCGTCCGCGGACTCCGAATCGCGGTGAGACTTTATGAGCGCCCTCCGTGTGCCAAGCGACGCGAGCACAGCCCGTGCAAAATACAGCCCCCAAAGAGTCCCGTCCCCAAGCTAGGATTCGTCCGCCGCAAAAATGCCCCAAAAAGCGGGTGGGCTATAGCCTTGGGGAAGCGGCAGCCAGTTCGTCCGCCCGGACTCGGAATGGGGCGAACTGCTGACGCCCCTCCGTGTGAAATAGGCCATGGGCACAGCGATTGCCCAAAAATAAACTTGAAGGTCCGTCCACAGTTAAATCAAGCATAAAAATGCCCAAAAAGCGGGTGGGCTGGCAGGTGGAGAAGGGCTGGCCAACCATCCGCCCGGACTCGGAATGGGGGCGGGAACTTTACAAAAGAGAACCCTCCGTGTGCCAAAAATAGGCAAATGAGCACAACCACGCCAAATAATCCCAGAGGTCCCGTCCCCAAGTTCGTCCGCCGGAAAAATGCCCAAAAAAATGGGTAGGCTATAGCCTTGGGGGAAGGGCTGGCAACTCATCCTTGACTGGAATGGGCGAGACACAGGCGCCCTCCATTGTGCCCAAAAAATAGGGCGGGCTCCAATACAGCAAAAATAAGCTCGAAGGTCCCATCCCCAAGTTAAGTCCACCGCAAAAATGCCCCAGCGGGTGGGCTATAGCCTTGGGGAGGGCTCGAAAGCCCAAGTTTGTCGCGGACTAGATAGAGCGAGACACTGCGAGCGCCCTCACGTACCAAAAAATAGGCGCGGGCACGGCGCGCGCCCAAAAATAAGCGCCGAGGTCGGTCCCAAAGTTCATCACTTCATAAAAATGCCCAAAGCGGGTGGGCTATAGCCTTGGGAGGAGCTGGCCAAGTTCGTCGCGGACTCGGAGTGGGGCCCAGACTGCGACCACCCTCCGTGTACCCAAAATGAGCGCGGAGCTGCTTGCGATCAAATAAGCCCGAAGGTCCGCCCCAAGTTCGTCCGCCGGACTGGAATGAGGCGAGACTGCGGCGCCCTCCGTGTGCCAAAAATAGCCCATGGGGATATAACCGCAACAAAAATAAGAGGCCCCAGGTCCCATCCCCAAGTTCGTCCCGCCCGCAAAAATGCCCAGCAGGTGGGCTATAGCCTTGGGGAGCGGCTGGCCAAGTTCGTCCGCCGGACTCGGAATGGGCGAGACTGCCGGCGCGCCCTCCGTGTGCCAAAAATAGGCCATGGGCACAGCCGTGCCCAAATAAGCCGAGGTCCGTCCCAAGTTCGTCCGGCTGTAAATACCCAAAAGCGGGTGGGCTATGGCCACGGGGAGGGCTGGCCAACTGTCCCTTGGACTCGAATAGGCGAGACACAAAAGAAATTCCCTCCGTGTGCAAAAATAGGCCGTGGGCATAAACACGCCCAAATAAGCCCCGAGGTCCCGTCCCAAGTTAGGTCAGCCAGGAAAAATGCCAGAATGGGTGGGCTATAGCCTTGGGGAGGGGGCTGTGCTCATCCAGCGGACTCGAATGGGCGAGACTTTGCAGGCGCCCTCCGTGTGTGCAAAAATAGGGCAGCGAACAGCCACGCCCAAAATAAGCTCCCGGGGTCCATCCCCAAAGTTCGTCACCATGAAAATGCCCAAAAACGGGTGGGCTATAGCCTTGGGGAGGGCTCAGCCAAGTTGTCGCGGACTCGGAATGGGCGAGACTGCGAGGCGCCCTCCAGCGATGCCAAAAATAGACGCGGGCACAGCCGCGCCAAAATAGCGCCCGAAGGTCGGTCCCAAGTTCGTCCGCCATAAAAATACTAGCAATTAGGCTATAGCCTTGGGGAGGAGCTGTAAGTTAAAATCCAGGACCGGGGTGGGGCCAGACTGGAAACCACCCTCCGTGTGCCCAAAATAGGCCGCGGGCACAGCGCGTCAAATAAACTTGAAGGTCCCGCCCCAAGTTCGTCCGCCCGGACTTCGAATGGGGCGAGACTTACGGCGCCACCAGGTATTGCCAAAAATAGCCCGCGGACACGGCCGCAGCAAAGCAATGCAT